>JAPMOB010211407.1:0-48059 GCA_029875015.1 Lepomis gibbosus | reverse complement strand
TATATATATATATATACATATACATATACATATACATATCTATCTCTCTCTATATATATTTTGAATATTATTTAATGTGCAATATAGTAGATGACCAAATCGCGGGTCACAGGTTACCCAAGGGGAAGTTTGGCAGGTAACACACAAAAGTGCAGTTCGCTGTGGGCATGCTAACCAGAAGTAGAAGAAATATTCATGTCCATTACTTATGCAAAAGTACTAAAACCAACCTCACTTTGAAAATACTCTGCTACAAATATAAAGTCTGCATTCCCTTACTAAGGTATCAGTATGCAAGAATTATAGCAAAATGTACTTAAAGTTTTTTTTTTTATTTTCTGTGTGTGAAGGGGTTGTGTGTGTCACTTTAGATTTATTATCATTTTACCAATACTCAGTTACACAGCTTCTCCACCAGTCTCAGTTGCTGTAACTTACATGACCCACAATACGTGACCCACATATTATACAATAATGCAACAAAACAGTAAAACAACAACACATTGGAAGACCCATTCGCTACAGTAGTGTTACCTATTGCGGTCTACCACTATGTTCATACCTTCTTGTTAAACACTTCAGTATGCATTTAATGAATAAATCTGTGCTGGTTAAAGTGCAAGGATGGATTGCCATGGGCTGTCTGTGAACCAACCCAAGTTTTGCCATGTTTTATGTTGTTTTACTGTTTATTCCATAGGTTAGCTAACTTTAGCTAACTTTTTTTCTTCCAACTTTAGCATATTGCCTGGATAAAGTGGCTTGCAAGATGGGTGGTGTAATGCTGTAATGTTGTAACATATTATTGAGAGACAGTCAAAAGGATGGACCCCTGTAACTGTTTATTCATGTTGCTTTTTTGAGGAACTTTAGTTGTAACGTAATAGAGAAGCCTGTTCTCCTCCGCACGGGGGCATGTATGTGTGTGTGTGTGTGTGCTTTGCTGGGGTATGTAAGTTTTCTTGATAGACTTGATAGATCAATATCAGCATCAAGGTATTTATTTGGTATCAGATCATAAAGTGGCTTCTCTCATCACTATAATAAATCATAGCAGGGAAATTACTTCAATGTGACAGCCCTAGTATGTTGAGATACTTCGTGGCATAGCTTAAAAAAAAATGTATATGTATATATAAACACACACATATATACACGTGTGTGTGTGTTTATTATGTTTCGGCAACATCTGGCAATACTCTTAGCAATGTTAGACATTAATATTTATAACAATAATAGTGTTCATAGCGTAGATTGGTGTTTTTTGTGCAATCTGAGTTGCATCAGTGAGTCCATAAAATAGAGATTTTTGTTACATGATCATGCTGTTATAACTCGAGTCTGTGTGTTCTCACCAAAACCAGCTTTTGGAAACGTACCCACAGTTCCAGCCAGTTTCTGGTGTCATAACCAACACCGTCGCTGCAGGAGCCAAGGAACAGAGAAATACAGCCTGCTTCCACTCGGCTGTTTCTAACATTATTACCTTTGATGAGTCTTGCATATCAACTTCAAATCCAGCACCAGTGAGATGCACAAAACTTAGCTGCGGAGGGGGAAAAAAGAGTTCTACTGCAGGTTGATTGTACGTCTATAAAAATAGTGACAGAATAACTCATGGCTCAGTGAAACATGATAACTTTTTCTACAAGCTGCCTACTTGAGCTCCAGCTAAAACACCCTTTTAGTTTGAGTTTCAGATTTACTGGTGGATTATTACTTCAGTGCAAGTATCCTTAGCAGAGAAGTAATGATTATGGCACTTGCAGGTCTGGTCTCTGTATTAGTCTCTGTAGTATGGAATGAGAACATTTAACTTTTAAATAAAGTTTATCTTTATTCCACTATTTTTGAGCATTTAAAAAAGTAATATATTTTTTCATAAGCACAGAGGAATTGTGGTTTGCTTTAATCATTTATCAATTATGAATCAGTCTTGTGAACTTTTTTGTTGGTGTGAGCTGTAGCACCGCAGGAGGTAATTAGTCCAAACAGGGTTAAAGCTGTGACACACAATTTGAAAACAGCTGTACCACTCACCATACAGCAGAGTCAGTTTGCCCCTTAGTGTCTCGAGGAGCTGCAGGCGGCTGGCTCTCAACCTCACTGTGGTGATTTATGCCTGACACATCTTAGTACAGTGAAAAGAGTCAGCATATAAAAACGAAAAGAAAAGAAAAAAGATTCTCTTCACATTCACATGTTTTGCATTTCTGCCTGCATGGGCGAGGATGACATTTCATTTCTTACCAAGAGTCATCTCAAAAGGGCTAATTCAATTTGCACTCCAAGCTGTTTCTAATCCTCTCTCCCTTCTCAATTTTGCACTCCGTCTTCTGAATACCAGAACATTTGCTGTTTGATTGTCTTTTAAAGGCAAACATGGAGCATTTTTACATAGCTGTTGGTAAAGAGAAAGAAAAAAGTATGCCAATTGTACCCAAATACTTTTAGAATTGTAAGGTGGAGTTATCCAACTCTATCAGGATACTATTTAGTCAATATGGTGCAGGTTTAACAGTTCGCATGTTTCATTGGTGAGTTGGGGCATGCAGTTCACTAATCCCTTTGATTACTTTTTATGATGCTTGCCGTACATATTTGTGGAAGGACTGATGAGTTTTACTAAAAAGCGCTTCTTGGTCTTGTACATTTCAAGTGGTTCATGATACTAACACTGCCTAAACTACATGACATATTCATTAAGCATAAAGCCACAACATTAGTACCAGCACTGTTGAAAAAAGTGCACCCCAAATGACTTACATGTTGTTTAGGTTTTAAATATGGACTAGTTATGCACCTGGAAGAGCAAACTAGAAGTACTTAAGCCAGAAACTTACATTGAAATGTTGGACATTTTGGGAAATATGTTTATTCTTTTTCTTGCAGTTAGAGGATCAGATTAATATTACAATAGCCTAGCCTATGGAGCTGGAGGTGATTAGCGTAACTAAGCATAAAGGGTGCAGAACTCTGGACATCAAAAAATATTTACATCACGTAACTTCCCATAAAACCATTGATTTAGCATTTCCTTTCCACAAAGCAGGCGGACCTAAAAGAGACAAATTGATGTTGGAGCCTGTCCTCCACAAACCAAAGCCCATATGTTTTGGCTACACAAGATTATGATACATGTTTATGTTTATTGTGGCAGCGACCTCTAGTGGTTACATAGTAATATTAGTTACATTAGCATTAGGTATTTTAGCTTCCTAGTGTTAGTTACGTTAGTATTATCTATGTTAACTTCATAGCGTTAGCTAAGTTAGCATTGTAGCATTAGCTAGCTAGCTAGTGTTAAAGGCGTTGGCAGCCCCCCCGTCGTCCCTTACACTCACCTTCACTGGAGTGTGTGCCGAAACCTAAAACAGTGATTTTATGCATGTCAACCGGTGAACCCAACAGCTGCGTCGCTGTCGCTGTTTATGTCATGTGACATAGGTCAAGTGATTTAAAAAATGTAGGTCCGGTTGGGAAACAAAATGGCCATTTTGGAAGGCGAGGTCAAATGTGACCGGTGTGGGGGCACTATTGTATAAGCTCATCTGAGTCTTATTTGGGGGGTGGTTAATAATACCAGGTTGGAGGACTTGTTGGTAAAATTTGATGCATCTGAGGCCAAGATATATTTCCTAAGACAAGTTAAGCTCCAGAATCATATAATTCCCATAACGCATCTAGATACTGCCTTTCATTACACCTTTATTTAATAAACAAACACTTTTAAATTCATAATTTTTTTACTCATTTAGCTGACAATTTTATCCAAAGCTACTTACAATTGCTATATATGTCAGATGTCGCACACCTCTGGAGCAAAAAGGGGTAAGGTGTCTTGCTCAGGGACACATTGGTGAATGTGTCAAAGTGGGAATTGAACCCGGGTGTCTCACAACAACAACTTATCCACTGCTCCATAGGCACTGAATGTCGCTAGTTTGTAACTGAGGTTCCCCATTAAGAAATCTTATTCTCTAACACCTAATATGACCATCATGAATATGTTATTCTCAGACTTGGCAAAGCTCCTCCAGAGTCATAGAAGACATTATCAAACTGTTTTCACGGGTAATACTATTAATAATCAATAAGTTGATTTTGATGTGTACAATCAGTGGAATCCCCTCTCAACATACTGTTGAATTAAAAGATAATTAATCTTTTTTAATGACTACATGAAATGTTTTATTATTAAGGCCTGCTAGTAATCACAACAATACTTTTGCAACAAGGCCTACCATCAGCCACTGCTAGAGTAGTTGCTGTTTTGCTGCCTGTGTTTCTATATATAAGTGTTGTGGTCATGCATGATCCATTGTGAGCTCAGAAAGGCACTCATCATGCCAGGCTACAGTATCAAACAACTGTTGCCATCAAAGTTTCTCAACACTGGCCACAGCTCGCTTGCACTGCACCTGCCCTAACAGTGCTTGCAAGGTAATCCTCACACACTTATGTGCAGTGTGTGAAACTAATTTTCTCATCCGCTCATCAAATTAGCTGGCATATTTCAAAAAAAGGCATTCACTTTTACTACTTTACTGCACTGTTTTTTTAGAATATACAAAATGTGTTTTATACCTGTCAAAAAATAATCAATACCAGCTAAAAATAAAAATGTATTTTCTGCATTTTTCTCGTGTACAGTGTTAATTTACAAACTTTCTTTAGTGATCAGGTGACATTTGAGAGTTGTGATGATCCTCTTTCCAGCAAATGCCATTTTGTAAAGCTGTAAAGGTTGTGCTTGTACATGACAGCAGCTGGGTAGTGGTATCTGAAGTCAACATTAGCATTTGGCATGTAATTCTAGGTCACATCAGCAGGCTGCAAAGTGAAAGTAAGAAGGGAAATACTGTACATTTCTGAAGTCCTTAAGTTGTCTCTAAGGAAAATACTCATGTGCAGCGTGTAAATAAATAACACAAAAATATCTGAGTTTCAAACATCAGCCAAGTAACATAACACTAGACATAATAGCAGAGATAAACTGAGTGTTCTGGCTACCCTGGCAGTCCGACAGGTTATGGGAGAAGTTTCTCTGTACCAGCCCTGCACGCCATGTCCCTGCATCGCATTTCTGTCCATTAACACATGCACTGTGTACGCACTGAATTTGGGAGCGTAATAAGAGGCAGATGAGTCTTGCAGCCGATCCCCTCACAGCTGGCAGAGACCCTGTAGGAGGGAAAATTTGTCCAACTAAAATCACCCCAACAGGGGGGAGCTCTTAGGTCAGAAGCCCTTAAGTTGAGGCGAGCAGATACTCCTATGAGTTTGTGATGAAAACCGTGTGATCCATCATCGCCTGCACGTTCGTCTGTTAAGGGACTGTAAGCATGCTGGGAGCTCCCACGGGTCTCCACTTGATCACAGTTAAGCTGAGCTACATGAGGCACCAAAGCTATCACTCATTATGAAAATGGAGGGAAACTGAGATAAGCGTCCACATTAAATAATTAAAGTAAATCCTCATAGGGACTGGTTAAAGTAGATATGCAGCAAGAAGTAAAATATTATCCCATTAATATATCCATTTGCTTGTCACTGGCTTGGCAATATGTCTGAAATCAATATTAATGAGCACATTTTTTATATCAATGTATATCATGGCACATGTATGCAAAATCAATTCTAATAATACATTTACTATTGCACTGTGTCAAAATATGAAAAACAACATAAAACACAAATAATGTACAATTTTTTCGAACTACAACTCTCTATGCTAAGGCACATATGAGTGCTCCACTTCAAGCCAGGCGTTAATAAGTTGTTGTACTTATTTACACAGTGGGAAATCCCAGTAAAAGGTCAACTAATAAAACCTTTAAGTGCTGTGTTTAAAATAATCATCCATGGTCTCTTTTGCCTGAATCCTCTTCCAAACAAAAGCAATTCTTACAGCAGTACCACCTTGTCTTACCCCAGTGCTAATATGACCCCCTACTTGTGGGTAGGTAGCAGCATCCCTAAGTCTTAGAGCCAAGACAAGTCTGGCTCTGATTACCATGGGAGCTACTGCCACTGCCTGAGAAAAATGCTGCTGGTTTAAAATAAATGTTATTGTTTGCCACAGGAAACCAATCTGATTACTGTCTCTTCTCTCATGCGCACACTTAAAGCAGTGCATCGGGCTATATTTACGCATGTGGTTTTCATTCAGCCTCCCCAGCGAATGGGAAACGGACACCTCGCGTTTTCATCTTTGTTAGGCTAAGTCACACTTTGGGGAAGGTTAAAATGGGGGTTGTTTACCCAAAGTATTTGGCAATCTTTGGAAGACAATCTGTCTGTCCACATCAAACAATAGATTGGGTTTCTCTGCAGCAGGAGCAGCAGTGTCTTAGAAATGGGCATGGCAGAGGGAAAAGGACGACTCCTCTGAAAGTCATGACGTCTGTGTTTGCTCAACCTGACAGCGAAAGTGAGGAGTTGTTAAAGTGCAGTGTGAAGCTATTTTGGGTTCAGCAGGAATTGGCCAATATGATGGTATCATTTCACATTAGCTATGTCAGTTGTTAAAGCAAAATTGTGTATGTGCATGTGTGTTACTGTGTCTTAAAATGGAGCATATAGCTGAAATAGCATTTGATGAGCCCTCTACCTCTTTCACACTGTGCCTTATCTCTCTTTCTCCCTTCCCTCTCTTTCGGAGTGTATCCCTCTGGGGATTAATGAAACACACACATATCCCAAAAGCAATCCAAAGAAGAAAAAAAGTGCCAGTAAAAAAACAGAATAAAAGGCTTAAAAGGCATCTGGGAGGAAAGCTGAGAAACCAAGGGACCCGTCAGCAGGGTCTACCAAGGCTTAGAAGTCAGACTGTTTGTTTTGCTTCATATGTCGACGCGGCCACTCTTTCTCCCAGTGTGGTTCTGTCCCGCCATGAGTCTCCGCCAGGCTGCTTCTCATAAACTTTACCTCCATGGGACACCTCTACTTGACACCCAGCAAACCAACAACACCCAGAGAAAAAAAGACAGGCAAAATGTAAATGTTGTGAAAGGAGCCAATTAGGAAATGTATCTTGTTTGAAAGGGCTCATAATTGTTTAATTCCAAAAACATGTTTTCTGCCTCCCTGGTAATGTGCCACATGTGATGCTGTGGCTTTNGGGGGAGGGGGGATTTGAACGTGCTTGGTGGCAAACATTTGTTTATGTTTTCCTCCTGGTGCATCATTTCAAAGGGCAGCATGCATGTCCCACATTGTGGGCTTCACATCTCCCGCCAATTAGAAACACATTGCAGCACACTCTGTATGGTGAAATGTCAAACCAACAGTCATGTCATGTATGAGAGAGAGAGGGAGTATTATGTGACGCACTTTTTTAAGAAACAATAACTTATGCATTTAATCAGGGAGACATCAGCTCATTTGGTTTCACTTAAATCCACAAGTCCCTCCTGATGTGCAGAAATAAATTGTTTTCCGAGACCCCCCCACCCCCAGTGAGAGGGAATAAACTGTGTATGTGTGGTACTGTGTGCATTCAAAGATGTTTTTAAAAAGTTATTTTAGATATATATAAAACAACTGAAAAGAAATAGTAAGTGCATGTATAAGTAAAGAAAGGAGGCCATAAAGCACGTGTTTCCTGCTGCTCTTTTTTCCACTTCCACTGACTGTGCTAAGTCTGCGCGCACGGTTAACAAGACTTTGCCTTTAATTGCTCCCATCACACAGCTGACGCATACTACCAGAGTGATGTCCTTGAATAGACCACCAACCCTCAAACCTTGAAGAAACTTTTTATTTCTTTTTAATTTCCTCATGAGTAGCCCCCACAACCAATTTGACATTCCATTTAACGTACATGAAAATCTGTTCTCATCTGTTTTCATTTTGACTGAATTGTAAAAGAAGAAGAAGAAGAAAGTAAGAAAGTGAATCAGTCTTTTGACATTTTCATTTGTTAATGTCTTTCCTCTTCTCTAAATGTAATGTAAGGTTTAACACATTTTGAAATTAAATTAGGATTTTTACAGATGTCACACTCACAGGGAATTATCCATTATTCATTTATCCAAGTCCTAAAAGTGGTCATGGATGTGTTTTTTATTTAACATCAGAAAAGTAATTTTGCTGCTGGAAGATGGAAATATATAAGCATAACTTACTGGATTCTTTTTCCCCCATAAGGGGTATTTCGTCATATCAGGTCTTTTTAAATAGTGAAGGAATGACAGCAATGAAAAACACGTTGTTTACAAATAACTCTTTAACCTGTAAGCAAAATAATTTGCCTCAAAGTAATTACCACTTGAAGATGGTACACCAGAAGATGTTACCATATATTTATGTGTAATGTATGTATGATAATTATGCCATTAACTGCCTATGCAATTACATAAAACTCAGGTATTGTATGCATAAGTATGCAGATACTGACGTATCTGTCCTGTACAATATCACTGGAAAAAAATCAACACTGAAAACTAATAAAAGGTCAGTCTAGACCTTGTAAAAGTATTGTATTTCTGCTGATTAAACAACAATTGTCTTCATTTTTGCAAGCATAGGTAGCCATTTCTGATGTTTTAAGCAACTACTACAGGGACTACAAAACTATAACTAAAAGGGAAAAAGTAAGTTATGCCTTTTGCAAATCGCTGGGAATTATTTATTATATTATTATATTAAAAGGATTAACTCCATAAACCCTACACTGATGACAACACAGCAGTTAACATTCTCATGACCTTAGACACATCACACTACAACCCAAAGCTATTCTGATCTTGATGTAAGGATATTTGCAATTCAATATGAACATCCCAAACTGAGGGTGTTCACTCATTGTTGTATCAAAACCCATACATTCTGCTGGCATTGAAGTTACATGACTTGACTATATAACAATACACATAAAGAAACAAGAAAATAACCTAAATATTCTGTGTCTATCAATTCTAAAGAACGTCTTCAAAGAAATGTTGACATTTACCATGTTTTCTCTATCATAATTCTTGAGTACAAATACCTACAAATAGTGAATATGAGACTGACCAGGTGTTATCTGTGTGAGCCTCCAGTAGCCGACAGCAGTGAGACAGCGGGCAGCACAGGGTGAACACGGTGCTAGGCAGGGTAAGGCCTTATCGCCGCTTTAATTTTTCTCCCCAAGGTGAGCTGGGAAGAGATCAGTGGCACTAAACCCTGGGAATTACCCTAGATATTGGCCCCCTGTGCTCTGCAAATGAAATCCTGCCTTCAGCAGGAAGAACATGGTGGTTAACACTCTGAAAATCAGTTTTTGTGCAGACCACAGCTGGCGTGAAGGGGCAAGGCAAAGTAGTGGAGAAAGAAGAAGGAAAGAGGGAGAAAAGAGGAGGGGGAAGGGTGCTTTAAAAAAAATCGACATTACTCATAAAGAGAAAAAGACAGAGGGAGAAGGCTTTGCTCTTGGTCTCGCCATTCTTTAGTATATCTGCTTTCAGACTGTACATATTGTTGTGCCACTACTTTCAGTACCATAATTATTTCCCACGGATGGTAAGTCTGTATTGCAGCATTTAGGCTGAGACATAATCAGTATATTATACATACAGACAAGTGCAAAATAAGTGACAAGAAACTGCAGTTTGTAGTTGATTTGATCGAACTAGTAGTGAAACTAGAACCAGGGTCCAGCTGTTTGAGGGTCTGAGCAGAGGTCTTGGAGCCATGGTGAGTGGGTGAGTGGTGAGATAGAAATCACTCACTGTGATCATAACCTTCACAGTCCTGAATCTGACCAGCTGTCAGGCCTGTGTTCGTCTGCACCCAATATAAGCACTGTGGGTAACATTAAGTTAAGTTAGATCTAATTAAGAAAAATAATACATTTTCCTTTAAATTTCAATATCGGAATGTGTGTTTTTATGTAGTTGGTTTCAGGTGAACAATCTGTTCCTAGTACCAACTGCTTCTGGCACAGTTACATCTAGATTTTATCAGATCTGTGACCAATATTGACAGACATCTATTACCCTAATGCACTTTTTGGAGTATTGTGTGTAGGTTTTATTATTATTAGTAGTATTTTTATTGTTGTCCAATATTGCTTTCACAGTTACAGAATTGCTTCCAGTAAAAAAGGCCAACTTCTGTCTCCACCCTTAATTGGACATGTGTTTAGCTGCATATTGAGGGTAGTGGCTGAACATTTTAAGGAAAAAAATCTATATTGAATAAATTAGGCAAAAGATGTATCTAAAGAATTGCAATTTAAAATGTGTTTAGCAGTGTGCTAAGATTAGCTTGTAGGCCATGTTTTAAATATATATATATAAATCATATTTTACTACAAAATCCATAATTTCGAACATGTTCATTTAGCTTCATAGTCACTACAAATGTGACTTTGTAATATCATCAGTTATTTTTTTAAGTACTTAACAAAGTAAAGTAGCTAATGACCTTGAAAATTAATTATCAACAACTCTTCCCACCAAACTGACACTGCACGAGAGGAAACTATATATGTTGTGATATTTCAACACTCACTTGTGTCAGTCTCAGTTTCTGTGCCTCACACAGATATAAACCAATACACACCCATACACGCAGCATGCATATAAACACACCACACACACACACACACATCATCACCCACATATATACGCACTCCCCTGCATCCCCCAACCCACACACACAGCCATTATTTATAGGTTCTGATCATGGTGTAAAACAAGACGGTCTCTCTTAAGAATACCCCTCACCATATTCTCCCAAAAATAGCAGGTGCCCATCCAGCTAGCCGCGGTGGGAGGATTCAGAGCTTCAAAATAAATGGAAGGATGTTTACTCATTGCCAGAATGAAAACAGTGCTAATCTCCAATTAAGACCAAAAGACAGATAGTTAGCAAGGAGAACCTAAAAATAGCCCAGAGGGTAACACATTCCAGTTACGATTGAGCTTAACTTTGATCTTACTATACACTGGACCACGTGTACAGAAAATGATTAGCACTTCTGTACAGTGATTTAAGACATACTATACATAGATGAACTTAAAAGGACATAATATGATCAGCGCGGAGTGTTAGTGCATGCTCCACAGTTCAGTGGGATGGAAAATGCAGAGTGGTGGGGGTGTTTGGAAAACTGATGGAAAGCTTAGTTGGAAAACATAGTTACAACAGACGCAAGTTAAGGATGTTTTATTGAGCTGTTTGGGTTTCTAAATCAAGACCAAAATGTATTAATCGTCTGCGAAGGTTGAAAAGAAAAGACCAAATTTGTTCCCTGAAATTTTTCATAATACAGTAGTTGTAATTAATTTATTTGTGATTCTAGCAAGTTGAGAATAAACACAATATGGACTTCTAAAGTAACAGATATAATGAATTTGTCAAGTGCAGGCTATTTAATCAAAACTGAATCGGAATAGTCAGTAGTGACACATTACTACAATCAGCCATGAGAAAAAAAGCTGCTTTGGCTTGATATTGAAGAAGACAAAATACAAATGAATGTTTGTGTTCCAGTGAATGCATCACAGGAACTCTCTCAGGCTGCAGCAATTAAATATGTGTGTGCAACGCCACAAGTATTAAATGGACTATTGAAACTGAAATATGGTTTCCATAATTGTCGACTTTTTTAATGACATGTAACTGCAGTGTGAGTGTTACTGTATTGAAAGGGTGTGCTTTATTTTCCTTTGGGTTTTAGTGTTGGAGTTTGCATTGGCCCTGTTTCTGCATTATAGAGAGAAGCACTCCCTGCAGCTGTAATATTATTGCTCACAATTTACCTTCATGACTATTTTGCATTAGCAGTTTAGGTACAGCAGATAAAATTGACGCATCTGTACAGATCGTTATAAATCAACTTACAAAAATAGCATCTTTTAAATTGGCATATTTCTTTCATTGATGTAAAAATGTACTGGCATTGGCTGAACAGATACCTCACTACTTATTACTTATAGCAACATAACATCAAAAACTGGCCAAGATTGTAAGGGTTAGATATAATCTAAATTAACACCGTCAAACACTGTTCTACATGACAAATACATGAAGTTTTAGCTGTTTCTACTAACACAGGAGAAAAGAACGTTTTCAGTTTATCCACATCCACACAATTTCAGAGCTCATGCTGATATGTATTTTTGAGACTATGTCGTTTTGATGAGACTGAAGAAGGAGCAAATTCAACATGTAAGCTCTAAGCATTGAGTAACATGCATGTTTCCTGAGCCTTAATAGTGTCACAGTAGAAGAAGTAGTGCAAATAACTCTTTGATATTCTGCAGATTAACAGTCACTTTAGACTTATTAGCTAAGGAACCGTGCATGCAGTGGCTTGATATTCCAAATGCATGTGGAGTGGAAATTTAGTGCTATTTTCCAAGTGGTTTGGGGGGGTGTTACCTGCACTTTGGCTGCTCAGTGAAGCGTTCCATGTCTTCTGCCATTTGGCTGAGTATGACTGGCCTGTGCTTGTGGCAAATAACCAGCATGGCTGACTTCTAAATAAAGTGATGGTAGGTAAATGACCCCATAAATGGAAATTGTCAGTTCATAAAATCTTGAAATTCTTAGCTCATAAAACCTACTTTTCATTAATTAATTCAAAGGATGCTGATTCTAAATGGGAATTTTATTGTGAAAAACATCCTCGCAACTGAATTAAGAGCACTTTCCCCAGCTTTTTTTAGCTGTAACAGAAAAAATGTACAAAACCTAACAATCGATAAACAACAAAACAGTAAGTAATGAGTAATAAGCAAGACCATATGTTTCTTCCTGCACATTAGCTTTAGCACTACTTAACAGCAGCTAGTCACATCCTTTGCATGCAGAAGACATATTTCAGTAATCCATCTGTTAACAGCCTCCTCCTCATCCACAGTGGCAGAGAGAGGGAGAAAAGATGCAATACACAGATGTTAAATAGGGTGATCCATTCTCCAATAAACGTTTGCTGGCCCAAGTCTAAAACCCAATACTACTCTCTTGTCTGTTAGCTGAGAAATAGCTGCAGCTACTACAAGTATTGCTGTAAGTGTGCCCTTTTTATATTTTTTAAGAAAACTCTTTTTCTCGCTATACTCCTATTAGCTAGTAGTAATAAGTACAGTATAGTCTTGTCATGACATTGAGACAGCACTGCTTCCAGCCAAGAAATGGACCTGCATATAACCCCCTCTAAAACCAAAACAATGTATTTGAACAAATTAAACAATGGACATTACAATGTGTTAATTAGTGACCATTAAAAGGGGCTGCTATGTTGTTTTTTTTTCATTGCACTGAGCCAGACTGTGGCCACCTGTTTCCAGTCTTTATGTTAAGCTATGCTAACCAACTGCTATATCTTTTGTAATTTTGTATTTAGTGTGCAGACTTGAGAGTGGTATGGATCTTCTCACTCAAGTCTCACCAAAAAAAACAACAAAATAATCATGAATTTTTCGGATATTTCCCCTAACATTTAACAATCGAAGAGCACAGTTGGATCACCTCTTAAGTAAGATTTCATTTTTGCTCTTATGTTTGTCTTGTCAACTGCGGTGGCCGTTGATTATCATGCTAACCACAGGCTCCTGTTTTGCAAATAAATTGTTATTTCTAGTGCCTTAAGAAACACCTAAATTGAAATTTCATGGCATTTTCCTGGGTAAAGCTATATTTAAATGATTCTTTAGAGAAGCAAGGGTTACAAATGTTAAAACGTTCACAAATTGGGCTTCATCTCCATTACGTTATATCCAGAAGCTAAAAAGTAGTCGAAAAGTGTCCGCTGTTAGTACAAGGATAATAAGTGACACGTACGGAATATCTAAATCAAGTTGAACTCCATCGGAGACATGAACATTTCATTTCATGAACTTAACAAAAGGTACAGTTTCCCCAGTCTGCCTTTTTTTCTTGCAGGACATCTCATGTTGCTCGACTTGAAAAGTACACATGGACAAGGCAGACATCATAAAAAATGCCGATCCACCTGTTGTCCTGGCATTGGGGGAGCATTTTAACCCCCACCTGCAATTCTTTGGTCGTGCAGACTGGTGTGTATGTGTATCTGTGTGTGTGTGGACCAAGTGCGTCTCCCCATAAACAGGTGGGGTTCCCCGCCACAGATATCAAGTTCCTCTCTTTGATGACCCATTACAGACTTCATTAATTTCACTCACTCCAGCCACGCACTCGCTGTCTGACAAACTCACTGAGGAATTTTTGTATGGGCACACCTCCTTGGGCTTGTGTAAGTTTTACAAGCAGAGATTAACATGTGTGAAAACAAATGTAATTTAACCCTTTATTGTTTTAGGAGGGTGAAAGGACATGCCCAGTGTGAAAAGAGCAGTCTGTGTCAGGCACTGCAGGACTATCCTTGACTACATGACTACATGACAAAGGTTTTCCTCTCATTTGGGAAAAATCATGGAGCATATCCATGAAACATATATTAACATCACATTACAACAAAAAGATAATAGAAGTTTCTTCATTTTTTAATCATGCAGTGATATTAAAGAAAGGCAAAAAAAGAAATGAGAAGAAGTAAATGTGACGTAATGACAAATCATCTTTTACAGTTATGTTAATAGGTCTCAAGAGCCTACACACATTTCTTTCTTGAGCTCTTTTAATCCAGGAAACACGACTCTACACACATGCATCTCACATGTCCAGTTGTGCAGGGCTAATTTGTGTTTTACTTTGTGTTCTTGACATTGATTGGTTATTCTTGAGCACATGGGACACCTGACACCGCAGCCCCCTTGATTCCAGTTGTGCAGTGACTCATCTCTGTGTCTGGCAGATGACACAGTGGCATGAGGTGAACTTAAACTGGACCTGACTCTGACCACATTTAAGCTCAGAGCACTATGACTCCAAAAGCATGTCTAGCATTCCTCCCAACTAACAGAACAATGCTGGGGATTAGGATGCTGGGCTAAATTTAAAGTAGTAAAATAATGCATGCAAAAACACAAGGACCCCTCAAAGCACCCTTTATCGTCTTTTTCTTGAAATTGATTGTACCACATTGCAGAGAAAATTGCTATGGGCATGTTTGTTAAAAACATTGTATTCCTCTAAGATTGTGTTTGTGTCTGTTGGGGTAGGATGGGGTTATTTAGGGGCAAGCTTCAAAGATGAATTCAAACCATATTATGACAGTTGCTCTCAACCAATTCCAATGTAGCAGTTTAATGTTTTATTTGTCATCAAATAATGCATTCATTTATGTGAGAACCCCAGCTTGTTTGTGACAAACACAGTCCACAAAATCCTGCAAAATAAGCATCAAGTTTATAAGAGCTCTGTCTGGGGAAGACAAAGAATATTTGAGGATTGCACACACATTTCAGCCAGATATTCAGATATGGTTTCATGTATATAATATATAAAATAACTAAAACTATTTGGATTAAATCACAATATGGCTCATACATCAAATGATATACAATTTTTGTATCACCTGTTGTCAGTCTGGGCTATGCCTGTTTGCAAATGTTGAAGTCATTTTGGCCATTTAACATCTGTTGCCCTGCAAGTGCTGTCTCCTTGTTAAAGGCTTGGTGTTCCCAGACACAAGCTCGACCTTGACTGTTTAAAAACAGACAGCTCACTAAGACGAGCTACAAGTGCTTGGGCATGAACTTGACCCAGTGAGGGGGATGAGGACAGAGCTAACAATTTCTAGTGTCAGGACAAAAACATACATATTGTCGGTTCAAATGACTATTTGCTAATAGTGGGAAATTATCGCAGACTGGAAAACTTCTTAAAATGGAACCCAGGTTATCATAAGATGTTTCAATAATGTCACAATTTGCCCAGCGAAGAAATAAAATTATGATTTAGATTTTAATTGTATGTCCAGGTGATGTTTCTATTTTATTTATTTCACATAATGGTTTTTGTTAAATCCAGTGCCGGTAAAAGGAACCGGGCTTGACAACGATTGATGGGAGAATGAAACCTCTGATCAACAGACAAATAGGAGCCACTTGTGCAACATTGTTTAAAGGATATCCATGTCATTTATTTTTAGAAAGTTATACCAGCTATTTAAAATGGTCCTCATAATGTAGATACACAGGTCACTGCTGTCATTTTTTGTCTTGTTCTTCAGAAGAGGGGCAGCATCTGTTGGAACCTTAACTCTCTGTATTGTTGTGGCTAACATGGCTTTGAACTTCATTCTGATGAGACAAGCTTCTTGATTTAACACAAGAGTTTTCTGGAAAATGTTGAGGTATTTTTGGCCACAGTAAAGATGGAGAGATACAGAGCATGTGGACGCTTGATTTCAAGATGATTTACAATGCTGAGGCTTCTATAAATCCATAGTGTTGAAAAGATACAAACATACCACAGGGGCCACTGAACAGTGGGAGTGGGAAGTTGCGGACAGAAAACCAAACAAAACCGTTTCATCAAGCAATTTTTGATCTTCCTCTCAGCTGAGTATTGATATTTGTGGTTCTGTGTAACTTGTATGCAATCTTTAACAGTTCAATGTCATGCAATAGTATCTGTTCTCATTTAATTAACAAAGTCTATTGTTACGTCAAACACAGTGAACACTATCTTTGCACCCATGTTAATTCATTTTTGTCTGTTGCACAGCGGTTATGAAATAAAAATAAATAAAAAATATCTCCCCCACACAAGTCATTCAATTTTGAGTTTGCAGAGAGCAGGAATTACTGATATGTTGTTTGACTCAAAATCATATTGATCTGTGCTCCTTTTGATTCGCATTTTCCCCACTCACCAGCCAAATCCTCCCACACAGGCTTTTCTTTTGAAAGATCGCTTTCAGACAGTTTAAAGATGCCAGCCGCACACGAAAATTATTCTCTGAGAATATTACTTTAAAATACGTATTGATTCCGTTCGCAGAAATGAGGCATTATGTGGGTGTTGAGTGGAGTGGAGAGATACGGTGGTGAAAAATGACACTGCGTCATGAGCTATCAGTTTCAGTGGCTCAAAGAGAAACATCTGGTTGGACTCAGCTCCAAAGAACACAAACCCAGCTAAGGAGACTGCATAAGTTGGGAGCAGACAGCCTTCAAAACAAACGCCACCAGCTTTGTTGGCTTCTGACACAATTTGCTCGAGGTCTTATTCAGTTTCAGAGCCAGGATTCTTACAGTGAGCATGTGCATAAGAAACTGCAATGCAGCGGGCCAAGATAAAAAGAAAAGGCGAAAAAAAGGTGCAGTTACTGTGTATGATAACAGATACCATCCTATGAATACATTACATTGTTACCTCTTTGGACACTGTACATAGTTTGGCTTTAGAGTAATCCATCAACCCAGGGTGAGAAATAGCCTTCTATATTTGGCCTCTACATCTTTAGCTTGGTTCTCTTAGTGGGTACAGGGGCAGCTGAGGAGACAATCCTCTCCATCAGTCAAAACTGCTGGCCCAAGGCCCAGAGTTCCTGTCACTATGAGGCTTAAACTAAAGAACCTTCCCCTCATTCGTATAAAAGCCAAGCAGGTCAAAAGGTTCTAAAATGATTTGGATTGCCAATGAGGTACTGACTTTATGACTGGAGTCCATTATTTGGACTGTGAGTGGTTCTCTCTGAGGACCAGTTTCCTTAGCCGATACCTTTTTCCATTCTTACATACACTGCGAAGCCAAATAACCTTAAATGGCTAAATAACTAACAGTACTAAAGACCTTGTATGAGTATTTATTGCCACCATCACCTCAAAAAAACTAACATGCAGCACTCTAAATCCTGATCAATGCGGATCCAGTTAATTTCAGTAGTTCCTTCTACATCAGCCCAATTTAAGGTATTAAACACCACCATGAGCCACAGAATACGAGCCCTATAAAATGCAAGTGTAAGAGCGGCGATAGGAAAACATTTGGGGAAAGGAGCCGAAACTGGGAATTGCTTCTGTAACGCTGGTGGGTGACCACAAAAATCTGTCTGTGAACCACGTCAAGCCTGTGATCATTATTTCACTCTTTTCTCCAGCTTTTTGTCTGCATTCATTTACCACCGCATCAGCATTTTTCCTCTAAATGAAATCTGAAGGCATTCCTTTTCTTTCCGCACTCTTTTCAGAGCCCAATGGCTTTCTCTCTCACTACAAGTCATGTACTCAGTCAACATTGTAAATTACTGTATACTTTTTAGTACACTTAAATATCTGGTGATGGCACAAAAGATAAGACACCTGCCTTTGGTGTGAGAGACCTGGGTTTACCCATCCACCAATGTGTCCCTGAGCAAGACACTTAACCCCTAGTTGCTCCAGAGGCGTGCGACCTCTGACATGTATAGCAATTGTAAGTCGCTTTGGATAAAAGCGTCGGCTAAATGAATAAATGTAATCAGTAAAACTTAGTCAATCTGAGTGATAAAAATATGACATGACCAATATAGATTTGATGGACAAATTGATAGTGAATTTGGTTTCTTTTAACACAACGAAGGTTTACTCTGGGTTTGAAAAATGGAGGAAATATGGGGCCATGAAACAGACATGAGCTCATTTGAAAGCCTCATTTGAAAAATTTAGGGGTGGCTCTAAAACATCGTAATCTGTGCTCCTACAGTTTTTTCTCTATACATGTATATTTTCCTATATGTTGAGGTTCTTGAAATAAATAATAGGCTAATAAGAAATCATTGTCTATTCCTGCTGTGGTTATCCATGCATGGGGGTGCATGCAACCTGTCTGTATGTTACAGAAACAATTCCCTGTCTACTGTGCGTTGGTATTTTTATTGTCGAGAGAGAGATCCTTAACAAAAAACATTGCAACTGACAATTTTTCTGTTTCTCTGTTGTCCTATGGTAAATACTCTCTGTATGAATTGAAATTTTGTTATAGTATATTTTTGCAAGTTGGGATGCACATTCATTTATGTAAGTGCATGTGTACAGTACCCTCCGACCCCCGAAAAAAAGGGCTCCCAGTAAGTCACATTTTAATTCAAACACTGGATTTATTAATAAATTAATCTTGAGATTTCCATTCCATGCAATATTTATACCTAAAAATAAAGTTCTGGCTTTGTTTATTTAGCTTGAATTCAAGCTGAACCAGTGAACCAGTGTATTTTCGTAATCTGCATCTGCACATGACAATATATAACTAATATAACTCTCCGTTCTAAACATACAGTCTACTTTTTCAAACAAATTTAGATTGGTATCAATCTGATGTAAAATTGGTAAATGTCTCTAGAATAGATAAGTGATGGTCAAAATAAATGATCTCTAGGTTATTGTTCTGTGCTACATGAGCATATCATTTACTCAAAGTCATTTCACCCTAAATATGTGCACAATGCCTACAGTAATGTTCCTCAGATCTGCTGAACACAGTGAGGCAATTTCTAAGCTGGAACATAAATATGCACTGGCAAAGGGTGAAATATTGTGGTTACAGAACTTATCCCACAGAACTACTCATGGCTGAAATGATTGACATATTAAGTTTAAATAATGGTGTAGCCATGCCATGCTGTCGTCAAACTGCAACTGGTGCAATTTCTAAAATGTTTAGAAGTATTAAACTCACAGTCTGTACTATAAGATGGGGCAGGATCCTATAAGAACTGAATGTCGCAGGGTGGTTTAAGATCCATTATTCATTATATTATCCATTTCATAATCAAAACCTCTGTTCTACCTCTGGTGTATACATTGCACATATACTGAAGCAAGAAAAATTCCATTGCATTAAATCGCCGTAACATTACGTTCTGTTTCCCATAAAAGCAGTAACAGAGAGGTGAAGAAGCTGTTTACCTGAGTATCAGTAAAAGACAATAAATCTAAATTGAATGTAATGAAGAAAACAGCGGCTGTTGTTTTGTACTCTTACGTGGAGTTTATATTGGAGTCTGTGTTGTGCTGGGAGCCAGTTGTTTTATGGTGTTAATGGACTGCATTTCATTGGCTGTGGTGTTGTCACTGTAGTCTGAGAGATCCTTGGGAGCATGCACAGCTCTGCCTCCGACCAGTGTCCTCACAGTAAAAGCAAAATAGTGGCTAGCTAAGAAACAGCTTGCTGTGATAGTTCACACAGTTTATTCCGGAGTCTCCTGTCTCATAACTGACACATAACCATTGCTCTTTTGTGAGGCAGTTTATACTCCATCAAAGACAGGTTAAAATTACTATGTAAGTAGATGGTGCAACAGACGCAATAAGATACATAGCTTCCTCTGCTATGGTTCCCTCAATGGTCAGCAATGTCCATGCAGTTTGCTATTGGTCGATGGTGCAAGAAGATGTTTTTTTTTTATTCTGCAACTTTGGATTTAGACGATTTGCAAGGAATAATTTGCAAGAAGTAATTTCTCATAATTATTTCTATTATCAGAAAAATAATCGTTCATAAGCTTTACACGACATTCTCATCTGTAATTATGATAAGGTAAGAACATTGATGTTATATTTATATCAAAAAGAAAAAGCATGATAATCCAAAGGATATTATTGTATAATATAACTATATTCTCAATTCTGCTATGTATTTTAGCCATTTCTGTCTAGGTGAGTACAAAATGCAGAGGCTATACGTTTAAATGTACTAGAAGTCTCTAATAATGATGTCCTACTATTGCATCTTCTGCACTACTTCTAGCAGACAGCACTTGTGACTCTCAAGAGTCCTCATTCTCCGCTTGAGTTGACCACTACCCAAGCCAAGAGAGGCGGTATGAAGTCATCACAAAAGTCAAGAGCTACTGTGCCACAGAGACTGATGTTCAAGGAGGGAAGAAAAGTTGGCAGAAAATCAGTGTTGTGTCACTGGAAAGGATTTGCAAGTAGGAGGAGGGAGAACAAGGGGAAGTAGGGAGGGAGGAATTGAGAGAGGAACTCAGGCTGAAGCGGAAGAGGGATGCTTTGGAGAGAGGAAAGGAGGGTGAGGGAAAAATGTTGGATGAATAAAGTAAAATGATGAGATAAAAGAAAAGTTATAGGGAGTGGAAGAAGGTGAAACAGACTTGTGGTTGTGAAGGGGAGAGAATAGTGGTGTTGATAGAGGAGGTGAAAGACATTTTCTCTGGCTCCAGGCCCAGCTGGTGTCTACACTGGACCGCTGCGGGTGTCAGATCTTTATTCCAACCCTGGAGACAGCTGGAGGTGTCAACACTGCGCCAGCCTCAGTTATACTTCCCCACAAAACTCATCCATGTGTTTGTGCACACAGCAGCCCCACTGTCACAACAAGCAGATATTATATTTACACAGGTTGTCCCTCATCTTATGACTCTTTGTACAATATTCCTGAATCAATGGTATAATTTGTAATTTCACCTCTTCAAAAAGATATATTAAAAAGGAATAAAACTGGCCATTTGTTCTTTGAAACTGTAAAATGGCCACTTGAAAACCAGAAATCACTTGTGGGATTTATAATCGAGCATGACAAGACCCAAAAGAAAAGTTATAGAGGAGCTTTCATGCCCCATTTACATTGAAACAATCATTCACTACTGGGGTTTCAAATTCTCAAGAACCACAGGGAGACTTTTCAGGGGTTAACCCTCTAACTACAAATCAAACTGGTAGGAAGGCATTTTATACATTTCTTAATAGGTTCCAGAGGAGAAGATGGCTTGTGACTATCATGTGTGTCTCTCTGAAAGTTCCATGTTGTCTTTAAAGCATTGCAGCTTTACATAAGGACAGGGCAAATTCAACATTAGACAAGATGAGAGGAATTTATTTCTATTCATGTTTCGTTTAATACGTTTTTCCTCAAACTGGGTCCAAAATAGTACCCCATCCTGTAAAGATATATTGTAAAGAGCAGGAGGCTGCAGTGTGTATCAGTAAGACACATTCCTTAGTAATGAGGTTAGTTCTGGTCTGATAGGTGAATGAAGATGATATGACGGTCTCAGCAGGAATCTGGTAACAGCAACATCATGTTCAAAATGATTAATTCCAAAATAATATTAACAACTGGCTAAGAATTTAGTGATGTTGATTATGTCCTTGAATAATAATTTATGAAAAAATAATTACTTTTTGAAGGAAAACAGGTAACGTCGGCCCATTGTTGGACTGGAACTCTTCCAATTTAGATTTGACAGATCACTCTCCACTCAGCTGCAGTCATCTTCAAAATAATGTGTCTATTTCAGGAGGAAATCATTTACCATCTATAAATCAGACAGGATCACAGGACTGATCCTCACTTCACTTTTTCATATAGTGAATGTCCAGAAGCAAACTCTACATGTCTTAAACATAAACTGATTTAAGAGGGTTAGTTTAAAAGTTTGCATATACTATGACTACGTACTACACTATCCATAATATTGCATTAATTTATACATTTTTCACTTTAAATGTATATTCAGCGCAATTTGTTTCACTCTGTATCCAAGCAAACAGCTCTGGAATACTTTGCATATTGCCTGCACTGCATTGCATGGCCTGCATCAAACTCAGCAAGCAGATGTGTTTATGGGAAATGGGATGCCTAATAAATCTTTGGCATAATGTTATTGAATTAGTAGGGACTTAGGACCAGATACCATATTAAATCCTGTCTTTTCCAGTTGACTGCTTTTGATAGCGATATATTGGAGTCCCACATGATATACTTGCGTATTCGCCTTCGTTTTTCATCACCTCTAGTAAGGCATTGGTGAGGGGGTGACGATGAATAATAAATAAGTCTGAATTTTCTGATGGAATTTCCATTTGTGCTGTGAACAATTTTCAGGAAAGAGGATTTACACTTAATACCTTGCGGTGCCCCCTCCAACAGTTGCTGTTTGTAGCACAGATTAACGGTGAGATCTCCATCTCTTCCATGGCATGATGTGATATTTAAAAGACACTTATTAGACTGGGGACTCAAATCTTAAGATGTTCAAGCTGAATTAAAGTGGCTATCGCTGAAATTAATACTGGTAAAGTATCAAATCTACAAATACACAAATCTCATGAAGAGCAAATAAACATGTTATATCTTAATATTACATCTTTACACATGTAAAATTGCATTTATTATTTTCAACAACTCTATGTGCCTGGTTTCTGAAGATGTTCTTTGCCTATACACAATACCACTCTTAGTATAATGCTGTGAGGAACAACCATAACATTAATATATCAATGACATGGAGTGTAAAATGTTACTTAATGTTTGTTGTAACCACACATTACAAACAAATTGCTTACTTGAATGTAAATGTTACTCTTACCTTCAATATCAGTCAGTCAGTGCTACCATTCCATTTAAAAAACATTGTTTCTTACGCAGCTATGATCTAGGTTTACTTCAAAAGACGGCATGCATGATTAACAGTAAAGATTTGGGGCTTAAGCCCAGTACACCCGCTTGTGGTGCTAGAGGAAAAGTCAGCAGCTCATCAAAGTCACTGGGATTCATCCTCTGGGAACACAAATTTCGGTAGAAAATTTCACAGCAATCAATACAGTAATGGTTTAGATATTTCAGTCTGCACCAAAGCAGACGGCTGACCAGCATCTATTAGCATGTCTAAAAATTAAATGCCCAGGCCCAAACCATGAATGTGGAATGTATAGGGTGCAAATATTAGATGACTATGGCAGATGTTTATTAGGGCTGTACTGAATAGTTCAAAGCTTTATTTACAACATGACATCCATATTCTTAACATTCAAACAATGCAGCTTTATTTTTTATTTTTTTAAATGTTTATCTATGTCTATTCTGTTTAAATCCCGGTATTTCTGCGCAGTTACAGATACAGATTAGGCTTCACCGTTTGATTGACAGGTGATCGAAGCATAAAACACCATGGCAATGATGACTCCTTGTCACCTAACATGTCAACAGTAATCCCATTCTCTTTCCTGCCATAAACTTCTTTCAGGCATCACCTCATTACTGTGACCGTTCCTCTTCTTATAATGTTTGCAATGCAGGAAGTTCATCACACTTTTCCTCTGGATGAAAGCAGAGGCTAAATACCTTACAAGTAAATGTAAACAAGCTCACAAAGCCTCACATGACACATCTTTCCTTTCTTCCCAACATGGTTTGTAATCGGATGCCTGGATGCCCCTTGCCATCCCTCATTACCCAGCATTCCTGAGGGCTACATGCCGAGGGTGCGGCAGAGAGACTGGTGTGAGGTTGGCGCGGGGCCAGGTGACAGTGATTGATCGAAGCATGATTGATGGCTACAGCTGATACACCAGCTCTGTTTTCAATTGTTGTTGGATCTGCCACTTCTCACCTTGTAAAAGTGCTTTAAGGGGAGCTTTGGGATGAGGGTGTATTGTTAGAAGTACAGGATGGTAAGTGTGAAAGGTGGTTGAGTGGTGGAACTTGAATGACTGGACTAGACATATTCTTATTTGAATACCCTCAGCTGGAGAAAATATGGCTGTTGTGGAAGTTTAAAAACACTAGCGTGTTTTATATGAGACCAAGATTTAATGTGATCCCTATAAATGGGCAGCTGAATGGTGATGTATCAGCCTCTTTTGCACCAGAATCAAATAGTGTTCTTTATCAAATAATTTGCATTTTCTATCTAATTAGGTATTCAAGAAAAATCAAATTAATTTGACATTTAAATACCTATTTTAGCCTCAAGGGGGTACTGCAAAAACTAAAAGAACTAATCTTTTACAGGAGTTTACCAACTTGACTGACTCAACAAAAACTTTTTTTTGCAGAATCATTGTCTAACCACGGTTCAATGTTGCCATAACAAATGGTTAGGGTAGAGAGAAGCAAGCCAGAGCGCATTACATTCAGACTGTCCTCCCAAGAAAACATCAGCTTCAGTGGTTTCACCAAATGCCCAAAAACAACATTTGTTTACATTCAACTGACAAAGTCTTCTTTCCCCTTTTGACTCGGAGCCAAGGAGGCTGCAGTATGATATTATAAACCCACAGAACAAGGAGAACGAGGAGGTCAGGGGTGGAGGGATGGGTCAACAAAACGTTGGTCTTCAGCACAGTTTCTAATCAAATGTCAATGTTAGTTTCTTTTAACCATGAATAGTCTCCATAAACCTGAACCTAGTACTTATTTTAACCCAAACCATGATTTTCCCTAATTATAAACAAGTAATTTTTGTGCCTAAACCTAACCAAACCTGTATATGACAGTGGCCCTGAGAGCTCAACGCACTACAACTTAAAGGGTATTTGTGTTATTTTTAAACCTGGGCCTTATTTTCACGTATTTTGAAGTCAAAATTAATAGTAGGTACAAAAAGTTTTGAAATCTGTGCAGTAGATGGCTTCCGAGGTTTCCGAGAGAGAACTGTCCTTGAACGAGATTTCTTCTTTAGGTGTGCTAGTGAGTGTTGCTTATAGGGGATCCTTCCCATGATGTTAGACGCCTGGTATAACATCTGGTATGGGCGACTTATATAACAGCAGCACAAATAAACACTTTTTGTGGACTTAATTTTGACAGGCACAATTGCCTCAAAGGAATAAGGTTGCAGCTACTGCAGCCAGTATGTGACTGCCAGTTGCAGCAATCTACTGCATGGATTCCAAAACGTTTTGTACCTACCAGTCATTTCAACACATTTAGAAAAAACACTGTAAAATTAGAAAACACGACACAAACATAACAACACGTTGTTTGTGGTTTTTGCTTGTGTTTTGTCTGTTTGCATGTTTTCTGGAGTTGCATTGCTTTTCTGAGTTGATCCTGGCGGCAAAACAACAGGTCAATTGCTTCATTTGGAAGTTTGTTTGTAACATACTAGTGATATGCTAAGTCTGCCAGAAAAAGCCATTCTCACTGACATCACAAGCCATAAACAAATTTCAGAATTTTTATTATGCAGTATATAGACTAGTTGAAAACTATGTTCAAATATGAGTTATGGAATCACAGATTGATATACTGTTGTTTCTTATTTGACAGTTAATGTTACTAATTGTCTAATGTCCATAGACTAAAACCAGTTCAGTTAACATAGTTAACCAGTTGCGTTCCATAAAAATCCTGTTTCAACCTGTTTTAATGTATTATGTATCTGTATCTGTTAGACAATTGTTCTTCTAATGCACAAGTTGACCTTTTCTTTAAAAAAACAACTACAGCTTATGTAGGAGTGCACTGACTGCAAAGAACAAAACATTTACTGGGAACAAGCCTACTCAAGATTACAGACATCAGGGAGCATAAACATTTTTCTTTCATATTAGACTATATAATTTAACTGAAATATTCAATGTCTGTACAGAGTTGCGTGATTATTTAGTAACCATACTATTTTGTGAAAATGATTTCAACACATAGATGTCAGTAAAACTACAATACTCTCTCTTGCTACTGTGTTTTTAAAATGTCAACAAACAGCGTGGCTCCACTGAGAGAGAGAAAGAGAGAGAGAGCGAGAGAGAGAGGAGTTCATTTACACAAGTTACAGTACCACTGTCACAAACCTAAATTTAGAATGCAATATTCAAACCAACACAACCAAGCTCAGAACAAATGAGCCTACACAGCCATAAGCAAACAGCAGTAGCTCAACACCACTGAAGTCAACGCCAATGTTTATGGGATCCAGACCCTTTCTATAGCCGCTTTCCACAGAGATGCTGCAATCAAAACGGAAAGAATATCCGCCAATATCCCCTTACCGGCTCCGTACCTTTCATACAGCACAGTGAGCGGGTATATTGGCGTAATGATCTTGGATAATACAGCAGCGGCTATATGACAACAACCGCAATCCATAGCCTTCGTATCAATCAATCCAGCACAAAAATTTGGCCCATGCACAGAGTAGCAGTACAGAGTCAGGATGATAACAGATGCTTTCACTCACCACAGCTGAGGGCTCACTGGAGGAGAAAGGCGGAACGTTGATTTTTCCTATGGGCAAACTTCTGGATGACTGAAGTTTTTCAGAGTCTGCCGACCCTGCATTGCTGTTTAACATTTTCCACGGAGTTTAATAGTTAGTTACTATCTGACTGTCACTGAGCTCGTAGCAGTTTTCCTCTTATTTGTTATGCTGCTCAATGGAACGCCTATGTTGAGCAGTGAAGTGTACCCTTTAAAGTAACATTAAGGTCAGTTTCACAGCATCTTCCAGGTGACTCCCACTGTTCTGATGTTTTGCAATCTTCTCAGAAAGATGAAGATGAAAACAGTCACAGGACGGTCTCCCTTAAAGCCAAAAGTGCTTCTTAGGTCAATCACGGCACTGTTACTGGGACAGTGTCCGTTTGACGTTAGCTTGCTGGTAGCGATGGTGCTAACCAGTTGCTATCTGCAGACCACTATAGCTCTTACACACAGTACAATACACAAAACTGTGACTAAATTATTATAAACTAGCCAGGCTACCAGAGAAAACACACACACTGAAAGCAGCAGTCTGACCCATAACTCCAATTTGCTTTGCCCATTAGGCCTACTCCTTAGCCAATCACAATTTTAGAAACGTGATAGGCATCTACATAAAGGAATTGAAGGACTCTCTTAAAATAAACACAATCCATCACAGCTCAGGGTCAGAGGTTACCCTCTTAAAGGGACAGAGCCTAAGATGACTTATAACACTTATATGCTGCTAAGCACCATTTAACTCAAACCCAGGAGTTACATCATATATACAGATTATATACAGTATATAGCATTTTATGCATATGTCCCTCGCCAGGGGGGCCACTGGTGTGGCCACTAATTTTATTAGGGTGGTAGTGGACCCCCAAGTCAGAAAGTTTTGCAGGTTAAACCATTTTGCCAGAGTGTTTTGCAAGTCGAAAATTTTACGAATCAAAAACGATTGAAATAAGAGTTTCTATTGGCGGGTTTGACTGACCAATCCTGGGTTTGCATCAACTGTATAGCCACAACCACAATTCCCTTGTTCTAACCAGCACTTAGCTCTATTGGAGACAGAGTTGTTATGTGTACAGACTAGATGGAGGTAAGTGGATGTTATGTAGCTCATTCCAAGTGAAATGCTTTTAAATGTAGCATGGCATGATTTAATTATTATATCCCATAGTTGCAGTGTGGATTATTGATGACAGCTAAGTTGAAGTTGCTTCCTAAGCTCTCTGCAGCTCTTTGGCCATGCATGGACATAGCTGTCACCCATGATCAACACTGCAACTATGTGAGGAAAATTGAAGAGTGTAATAAATGCTTCTATGG
The DNA here is from genome assembly GCA_029875015.1 of Lepomis gibbosus. Taxonomy (NCBI): domain Eukaryota; kingdom Metazoa; phylum Chordata; class Actinopteri; order Centrarchiformes; family Centrarchidae; genus Lepomis; species Lepomis gibbosus. Next base: position 19,952 of record JAPMOB010211407.1, on the reverse strand, counting down.
CACATCTAAAGGAGAAAACGTAACAGTGCAGCAACACCTCAAAATATCTAGATAACAGTCTATACAATGTAATATTAGCGGTCTAAAGTCTATTACAGTTTATGTTATGTACATTTACATTTACATTTACATTTATTCATTTAGCTGACGCTTTTATCCAAAGCGACTTACAACTGCTATACATGTCAGAGGTCGCACGCCTCTGGAGCAGTTTATGTGACCATAAACTTCTGTTACCACAGTCACAGAAACCTAGTTTTGTTGGATATCATGTACAATGTGTTACACATGAGTAGCTACCCTTAGCCTAGCTAGTCATGTCAAGGTTCATGCCAGCTAGCGAACTGTTATACATGTCATTCAAAAAAAGGAGACAGCGATAGACTCTGTGATCTTGCCATTGGTAAGTATAAATAATCATTAAAATATGCCATACTAGTACATACTATTTCAATTTAAATGAGCTACATACCGTCAACTTACCTCCATCTAGCCTGTACACGTCACAACTTCGTCTCCAGTAGAGCTAAGTGCTGGTTGGAGCTGTCGGAGTGAGGGGACTGTAGGCGTGGCCATGCGGTCGATGCAAACCCATGATTAGTCAGTCAAACCCACCAATAGAATCTCTTTTTTGGACCATTTCTGACTTGCAAAACTCTCTCATTTACCAAACAGTTTAACCTGCAAAACTTTCTGACCCGCAGGGGGAAATTTTTGACTTGCAAAACTATTTAACTTGCAAAATTTAACGTGCAAAACTTTCTGACTTGCAAGGAAAACTCTTTGACTTGCAATCAAAGAGGACAAATTAGCAATTAAAACTTTTTGTGACACAAAAAAGGCCTGTTTTTGATTTTTGATTGCAGTGCGATAAAAATGCTCTCTTATTTTTGCTTGCATTAAAACAACACAAAAATACCTTCATAGTTTCAGAATGATGAAAACAGTTGGAGAACAATTAGATACAAAATAAGATGTAGGTTCCACATGATGCTTTTTTCTGTTTTTCTCATATGATGGACATATCTTTAGGCATTGTATTATCTTAAACAGACTGAAAAATTCATGTTGCTGTCGTAAATGGGGGAAAAAAATCTCACCTGGGGAGCTTGCCCTGGACCCCTGTAGGTTTGGGCCTAGCCCCAATTGTTTACGTCTGCCTCTGCCTCTGGTGGATGGGTGGGTCAAACAAACACTGGACTTTCAACCAGGAAAACGGTGTTCTTATGTAGCTTAATTTACATAACTCATTTTAACGCAAACCACAAGCTTTTCCTAAACCTAACCAAGTAGTTTTGGTTCCTAAACCTAAGTAAACTGCAAGTGTTTCTCAGTGTTAACCATGTGTTTTATTTAAAAGTCTAACTGGACTTTGCATTTGTGTTGTTGCGAACTTGACCACATTTAGCATATTTATTGTTGCTAACTTGGTTACAGAGCAAAAATGATGCTTAAGGGGTTGTGATCAAGTGTACATACATGTGTACATACACAAACTAGGAGTGAGAACATGTTAGCCAGAATGCTACTGAATGCACCTTGTAGACATATAAGTGTAAGCAAAAGTATAATTATTTTGTGAACAGTGCAGTGACTTTGAAGAGACATTTTTAAGGCAGTTATGTGTGTTTTAAAAAGGCAGAAATCTCAGCACATGAAGTACTATTTGAACCTTTGGTGTTAATGAACATTTCTGTTAATCCCCAACCACCACTGTAGCCATTATCTTACATGAGGTCAGTCAAAATCATATTGGTTTCCATTTTAAATGGAAATACCTGTTTAGCTGAGGTGAACAGGTGGCACTCTCATTCCTGCACCATGCTACCCCATTCCACAGCTCCACTGTTCCTGCTGGGCGCTGCATTGCGGACGCCTTTGCTTTCTGAGTTCCTGTATCGTGGCCAGGACAGAGTTGCTTTGTGTCCCTGCAGGGAGGCAACCTATCAGCAGTGCCAGGGTGCTCCACAGCATGCCGACAGAGTAAGGAAGGACATAAAAGCCTCATCTGTGACCTTCTGAGACACCAATAGCAATGTGCCCTTTACTGCACTGCTGTGATCCTATATTGCGTCAGTAGAAACATAGAAAGAATGTAGCTAATGTCAGAAGTAAAATTGTAATGGTTTCCCTACTAAAGCTTAAGCATCTTGTGATATACATAAGGTAGATGTTTACAGTATTTTGGTGTAATAAATTGGCAGGATACATTTGGTGGAAGATACAATATAGAGATATTTAAAAGAATTTCACTTCTGAGAGTCAACCCCCAGCATGACATTTTTACCAAAGCCACTGATATTACACTTACTGAAAAATGACTGTCTCTCATGTAGTGTGCCACTAGACATTATTAAACTAGAGATAACTACTTGGGTGACAGGAGGGAAAGGAGCAGGTACTGTACTCTTTAAATGTTCACTTGGTTATCAGTCAGTTTGATGTCTGTTGTGTAATTTACACAGTTTGCAGTGTGTCGTTTGCAGTTTTGCAATGTGATGGCAGGTCATTTCAAATCAGCTTTTTTCTATCTCATTTTCAACCCTTCTCAAAAGGTTGAGTGCTGGAGGTACACAAAAAAATAATTTTCTTCTCTGTGGTCATAGACCAGTTATGGAGTCAGGAGTTGATCGATTTGTTTCCCCTAAAGATCCTTGAAGTTGAGTGGGATTGGTGACAAAGCCTTGATTCTGTTAATATGGGCCCTCGATGACCCGACGGTATTTGAACTGCCCCTCAGGTCCAGTAATCAGAATGCCCTGTGTTATAACTTTGAGCACCATGGAAGGGGTTAAGACTCAGTTGGTCTGCAAGGGCCAAGCCTTCAACACACTAGAGGATCTGCGGTTCTCTTTGCGAGGATCATGAACCTACAACCCATCAACCTTGACTGAATACATGTCTCACTGGCCAATGGAAAAATATCAATCAATCATTACCTGAAGTCCATCTTTCTATCGCAGCAAATCAAGTCTGTAAACATTTTATCTTCCTGACAAGCATGGACTATTCTTTTTGAAAAAGGATTGCTTCAGTTTTTCTATTAGTCATTTTGTCAAAGTAATACATAATTTAGCTGAACATGTCTCACTCTCTACACTCCAGTCTCCTACATGTTTTCACGGGACATTTTGATGGTGGTTTACAAAAGCAGTTCCCTATAAAGAGAATTCTTTGTAGACGTTTTTATTTACTGATTCAATTTAGTTAAGACAATAAAAGTGTAATTCTATCCATGATATATTCATGATAATAGCAATAACAGAATATTGGCAATGTAATTTACCATCTGTAATTTACGATATGTTGCAATGGTGGAACTATTACCATGACGACTCTATGCTATGGTTTACAACCTGGGGATGGGGAGCCCTCTGACTTGTCACAAGAGCAGATACTTTTATTTACATAAATGTTATGATAAAAGATATCAATATCTGGCACATTGAACACCGCAGCATTTTAAATCAGGCACACCTTATTTTTCATGAACTTGATCCAAATACTGAAGGTCCTGGTTTAAAAATAAGTTTGTAACCTTAAATTACTGATATGATTGAAAGTTTACTGGGGAATGCCACTCCTGAAAATGACGTAACGCCATCAGCTATAGAGAAGACTTATCACTTTGTTGGAGCTGTTGGGACTTCTCCTGCACAGAAATGAACTGAAAACTATAACAAAACTATGCTGCCTTTGACAGACTTCTAGTGAAAGGTTCATCTCTATCAGTGTTGTGTTCAAGGCCATTTTCTTAGTTACTGATCTGTCTATTCTTGTAAATCGTCGTGTGTAATGCCATTTGTTATGTCTAGTTATGGAGGGAGGTATTGATGAACCTACAGAATAATTCTTTTCTTTAGGGCCCACAATTCTAAATTCTGCCCTTGGACGCAGTCATACCCATAGTTCAGTAATATCTTAAATATAAGTGACTGCCAGATTACATTTGAAGAGCAACATCCTGAGTTTACATTTCAGATGTGTCATTTCATGTTTACATATCTATACATATATCTCTAACTGTCTCTTACACAACTGTAGTCAATTCTTGAGCTCAAGCAAGTCTTGATAACAACAAATATTTGTACTGAAAATTATGACATTGTCTCAGTTACCTTTCAGATTAATGCTACAGTCGAAAAGTCCAAGAAAAAGAGGCTTTATCGTGTCACTGTCGGCCAATTTTAGGTGATTTCCATTCAGTTTGCCAATCAGAGTAGGGTTCAATAAACACTCCTACAATCAATCTCTTCCCTAGATAGAAAATCTAAAAAACAACCACACTATTCCTATAAAGGCACAAGATATTCCATTCTAAACCCCTTACATGGTTGTTCAATGTACGATCACTGCACTTTTGAGGTTTCATACAATACTTTTCCTGAGAAACCTCTCAGGTCCTATTTATCAGCTACATGACCTCTCTGTTTGACCTAAATGATCACATTTTATATGTTCTTGACTGTGAATTTCAGATAACTCTGTCAAGTTACAAGGCAATTCAAAGGGTCGTCCACAGTTGAATCTCACAAAAATGGAATGTGATCCAATAACACACAGATTCATTTTGATAATCAAAATTTGCTTGTGTCATATTTATTAAAGTAACATATGAGAATATACTGCAAAGGCAATGAGATAGCCCTGAAATTGCCTGGAGGGAATGTTTGTCCCACCACACATGCAAAATAAAGTCATGTGCACTACCAGGTACCAGCGTTTGCGTGATCCATCACATCAGGCATTATCAGTCATATAATGAAGGTTTTGGTTCAACTCCCATGCTTTCTTTTCTCTCACACTCCTCAGACATTTGTCCAAATAATAAACTATCTCATCCCTTTTTCATTAAACAAGTATTCCAACACTGGAGTAGCCTGAAGGTTAGAGAAGCTTTATTGTGACCGCAAAGTATGACTGCCAGATTTGCTATGAAAATCTGGGTGGGGGAACTGAATGAATACATGACGACCTCCATCAAAGTGCCCTTGAGCAACACATAGTGCTCTTGTTGGTTCAAGTGTAGCTTCTCAGGATAGTTTGTAACCCTTTTCACCTGTAGTTACTATCAAAGATCTTCTGAAATTCATGGATAAACAATTCTCCTTCACATTTGCAGGGCTTGATTGGTTTACATTTGTCACTAAAACAATGATCAGTCCACATTTGACAATATTAGATAGTAATAATTGAATAACACAATAGAACCTGTTAGGCATACACTTAAGAGTCGAGGGAGGAAGAGGGAGGGGTGTAGTTGCGTGAAACAATCTGGAATGAGATTTACCACTTCTAATGACATCTATCAACAATCAGGGCTTTCACGTCAAAGCCAATGTGTTTCCTTTTAGTCGAACACCATTCGTGACAGCCCTGCAATTAATTGAAACATTAGAGAGAGGGGGGAATGCTCCAGGGCTTAAGTGGCCTTGGCTGAGGCGTCATATGCACTGCAGACCCCAAAAGACACGGAAAGCTCGAGCTTTCCAATGGCAGCTTAGCCTAGCCTCAGAGTCAGCAGGCTAGCTTTCCTCTCAGTCAGGGGAAAGCAGATGTAACTTTGTACTCAGCATTAGCACTTGTGTCATGTCACCTTTCGTGTCGAGGTTATTTCTCTGCTGTGTATTATTTTGGAAAGCTGCTCTTCAGAAAGTATTAGTCAGGCATCTACTTTCCGGTGCTCATATGATTCATTGACTTGTCATTTGTAGGTATGTAGATATATAGGGTAAAGGGTTAAGTATGGAAAGTGGGAAAGCAGGGAGTGGCAAGATGGATTTGAGATCAGAGAGACCATCCTGAAGCCAAAAGATTAGAGGTTTGATCTCAGCCACAGCTTATGTGTCCTTCAGTAAGACACTAAATCCACACTGTACATTTGCAATATTTAATGAATACCTAAATGATTGTAGTAGTCAAACAATTGCTTTGATAGTCATGTCACAGATTAAAATTAATATGCTGAAACTCAGCAATAATAAATAATATATTTTAAATAATATAATAATCATTTAAGTCATTTATATTTATAAGCAAAAATGTTAAATCATAGTAAATCTACAATGTAGATTTTCTCAGTTCATATCTTTGTAAATTTAATATCTTTGGAATTTACAAAAAACAAAAACGTATTCTGAGTTGTCACCTTGAGTTCTTCTTCTATGGGGTATTTTTCATTTTTATCTGGCATTTTATATAGTAAACAATTAAAAAACGCGTCAACAGATGAATGCTTAATGAAAATCATCTTCAGTTGAAGCTGTAATCACATTCTTAAGGGAAATTTTCAGTAATACACCTTTGACCTAGTTTGCACCAGTTTTTGTGTTTGATTTACAACAAGATTTGTGGATTGTTTTATTTGTGATGTTTTAAAACTAAATGATGTAAAGTGTTTGCTGTAATAAAAGTAGATCAATTTGCATCTTGACTTGAAAACGTTTTTTCCCAAGTGTGTCCATCTGTGTGAGTTTAGGTCATGGTGGCATCAAGTCTCTCTACAGTTAATGTGTGTGCATACGTGTCTGAATTTGTTATGAGGACTGACTTAAGTGTTTTGTGTCTAAGTTGGAAAAAAATGTATTTCCTTAGATCGATTATTGAGCATCTCTATAAAACTGAATGGCAATGGCAAACTGCCACTACTCAAATTTTGTACCATCATTTGGAAGACTCTATTTTTATGTTGGAAAACTCATTTAGTAGTGAAAGTCATGTCTTACACTGTGTGTGTCTGTTCCGTCTGTTCATTACAATGGAAACTGTTGTGTGACATTCATAGCATGCCAGGGGTCAGCAGCGCCAGCCTGAAGCAAACTGACACGTCAGTCAAAAGACGTACTTGGAAACAATCTTAAGCATTATTTATGAGGCTGGCAACTGCCATTACAATGAACTATGACATCACCTAAGCTTAGCCCATTAAGCATTTATTTGCAGCAATGTGGCACCTCACATATCAAAGCTGTCCGCCTGGTATTCCCTGCACCTTCGACGGCCTGCAGCTAATTACATGATCCGATAGTTACACAAGGAAGGTTGCGACTGGATGCTCGCTGCTTGGACAGTAACGTGCTCACCACTACCTCAACAACAACAGCTGCTGTGCCCTTGAGCAAAGTGCTAAACTCACAACTGGCCCAGTGGTCTAGCTGCTCATTGGACAACAATGTGTAAACTGGGCGGCTCCCACATATTAAGCACATCTTTTGTAATAGAACACTGTCAAAAGAAAACAATGATGTTGAATCTGAACATTAACAATTTAAGTGGATACTTAATATTCATCTGATATGACATTGATCTTAAACTGTACCGACACTTGTCAACATAATGACAAAAAACTTCACTTTAAAGTCCCTCTAGAAGGGTTAACAGCAATGTTCACACATTTTTTCCTTATTTCAGTTTTTCCTTATTTTTCAAGTTTTATGTCTAAAAACTAAAACAATCCAAGATTGAGACCTTTGATCACTTTAAAATTGTGTAAAAGGTGTTAAAACAAGCATTAACACTAATAACAGCTTTGATGGTTTCTGATGCTTAAAGAAGTGGTATTATGCTTTTTGGCTTTTTCCCTCTCCTTTATTGAGTAATATATCTTTTTTGTGAATGTAACAGGTTTGCAAAGTGAAAAAGCACAAAGTCCAGCCCAAGGGGAGTTCCCACCTCCCTCAGAAAGCACTGCTCTGAACTGCTTGAAAACAGCTCATTTGTAGTTCAGCCCTTCACTTCCTTTACTTGTGATGTCACAATAAAAACGCATCACAAAGCTTGCCAATCGGCTGGCGGGGTCAGGCACGCCCTCAAACCAAGTTAGTCTAGCGGAGGCCCTTTGGCTTGACTGGCCTTTTTTTGGTTTTCCATTGTAGAAATGTTGTACCTATACCTCCCTGCTTCCAGGTACTTTTTTCCATATCACCTCACCGCCGTTGAAGTTCGAAGCGAGCTGGGGGATACTAAAATGTAACGTGAAAACACAACAGACTGCTGATAATTCAGACAGAATATTCACTATTCACTGCATCATGATTGCGTGCACCAGACAGAGGCCAGCAACAGAAAGTTTTATATTTCACAGTTTTCGTATGGAATTTCATCACTAAATCCACTTCTGAGAAGTTTTGAGGTGAGAAATCAGGTGAGGTGAGAAAAACAAGTAGAGTCGAGTCTATCGATTTGCGCTATGGAAGCATTTTTCGGCAAGGCAGCATAGAACGTCAGAACACCACCAACAGTTCATTGTTTAGTCCTAATGGTAAGATGTGGAACAATGATGTTGTGTGGTTGTGGACTGGTAATAACTTATACCATCTGCTAGGTTACGGTTGCAGTCTGAAGTGGCTTTGATTTGGATCACACAACCTTGTTTCTTATGACCTTCTATGCTTCTGATTGGCTGGAAGTCCTTACCTGCGCATGTGCAACTCCCAACAAAGATTTTGTACAAGTTTGTAGCTCAAGAGCGGAGCGTACAACACAGGGTGAAAAGAGGAGCTGCAGCAATGTGCAAAATGAGAAATATATGGTGTTTTTTGAAAATTAAACCATGTAAACCTGTTCTGGTACAACCCCTACTTAAGATTTTGAACCTGAAAATGAGCATAATACCACCTCTTTAAAGTTTGTTTAGACCTACATTTTCAATTATGATCAGTAGACAATTGAAATTTCAAAGTCAAACTCTTTTATGATTATATCTGAGACAAATCATATTGTAGCCATAAACTATGTATTCAAACACCTAAATTGTTAATACAAATACACTGAAAAAAATTCCTTTTAGGAGCATGAAAACATAATCAGCCAATCACACTTGGCCCCTCTGGCGTCAAAAGAGTTCATCTTTTCGATTTATACTGTCACTTTGATCTTCAATTATGAGTAGGCAAACGCTTTGATTAATTGTCTTGTTTTGAAATACCGCCTCAAGGTGGTCTCACTTTCAAGTGGAAGAGGAAGCGATCCTGGAACGACCCAGTTCCTTTCAGACAGACAAGAACAAACAAGATTTCTGATCAACTCTAACAGAAAGTGCACAAACAGGTGACTCTCAGAAAAGTTTCGTGTTATTAATCCTACTAATGTGCCATCTCCACCTGTGGCATTAAAGTGGTTTTAGCTGCTGGTGTTTTTCTTGACACATTAGAAGGCCACAGTTTGTGGGTGTAATGAATTATACAAATAAAATGTAAGATCTTTCCCTGTTCTTTTTTACTTGAAAAGAAAAAAACATTACTATTAAAATGTTGAATAGAGACAGCCCTAAAGCTACAGGATTTTGTCAGGCTGCAGTAAGTTTACAGCATAAATGGCACAATGTCTTTCTGTCCAGTAAAATATCAGTTACACAAAGGCCACATGAAAGAGCAACCTTGGGAAAATGAATAATTTGATTGATTTTTCCACTTGAAATAACAGCATAAAAGAATCAGTGCCTGTTTTATAAGTGTTCAAACCGGACATCATGAGGTTACAATATTTTATTGATATTTTGTGTTGTCTCGTGAGAGTTTTTGTGTATCAGAACACCCGCATATAAATAACTTTGACTTAATTCAAGTTTTCAACTCTTTGTAAAAGGTAGCAGGTACACAGGAGTTGTTCAGTCTGCACCCTGGTTTTGTGTGTGTGTGGGAGGTAAGGTTCATTATTACTAAATTGGTAGACTCTCATTAGGATTACAGTCCTGTCTTAAAAGTTCAGTAGCTAACTTTTATAAAAACTTTTGAGCATTTTTGCTAAATTAGTCACTAAATCCCGACAGTCTGAGACAGATAAATCTGTAAATTTCCAAGTTCCTCTGCTACTTTCACTGCTCCTAATGCCATTTGCAAAAATCCACTGCACCTGTGTCGTAAGAACCAATCAGAGCAAGGAGGAGTCTCAAAAACAGAGGCAGTCTCTCACTTACGCAGGCTCTCACTAAGTCAAACTCAATATCTTGAGCGCAGCTTCAGAAGATTTGCAAACGCATTGGCTAAGAAACAACCAGCAGCAATGAAAGAACTGCCCAGCCCTCCTTTGCTAACAACAGGCTATAGTGTAAAACATGCGTGTGAACACGTTCCAGCTCCTTACGAAGCTTCAGGCTCATTAAGTTAGATACCATGACGCTCGAGTCGACTACTGACAAAGAGGTATGATGACAAACAGTGGGGAATAACTTTTGAAGGGAGACAGTGGTGTACTAGCTTTTCATCCTGCTGTTAGATGTTGTTGCAGCTGCCTCTGAAGCTTGGGGTGCTATGCCCTGACACGCGTTGGAGGGAAGACGAGAGGGACCAGGGTATCAGCGAGAATCTTACCATGGAGAGTGAGCCCTATGCAGGATGAGGTTTTGAAGAGCAACCAGCTCCTTCTTGTAGGTTTAGTTGGAGAGGCTTAGCGGAGTGATATGAGCAGCACATAATGTTTTGCATTGAATGTTCACCTTTTTCAAAAAAATATAAACTTACACTCAGAGAGTTTATTCCTATTAAAGCGTACTAGACACTGACTGATTAAATATCTCAATTGCCTATCATTTTTATGAAACAGGTTTTCATAAAAACTTGCTTCGGACGTATCTCCATTGCGTTGAGAGAAATCAAAGCTGGCAGTGGAGAGAAAAATAGAGAAAAATAGTGAATATGTACACCTTTAATCCCTCTTATCCTGCTGTTAGGCCAGGGTGTGTCCCCCGGTCTTCTATAATAGTCTGCAATGAGAAGCTTGAGTAAACACAATCAATGGAAGATACTAGCATATGCACCGCCGAGACTTCCGAAGTCTCTCCCCCTTTTATTACTCCCCTCCACATATTCCATTACACACCCCTACCTTTGTGGATTACAGGAAAATTACAACCTGAGACAAAGGTATTGATGCAATATTACATGTGGGTAGCAATAATAGGTAATGTTATCACTATCACAGGATTCACTTGAAAGAAAAAACCTGATTCTACCAGAGGGGTGCCCTCTCTCCCTGTCTCTCTGCTCTCTCCCCGTGTATGGTGCTCTTCCATGCTCTCTTACTCCTGGATTACAATCTCTTCATCCATTATTAATGAAGTTAAACTACTAGTGGCATGCTGAATGTGCTGCATGGGAGATTTGTAGCTAATCCAGCGCAAAACAGCCCCAGTCACATAATGAAGGGAAAAAAAGCACAAATGTCAACAGTTTCACACTGGGACTGGATTAGACACCCCCACCTCACCCTCCTCATTCACACATGGCCTCGCTCTCTCTTTCTCTCTTCCACGCCACTCGCACAGAAACCCCTGCACGCACACTCACACATATACACAAACCCTGCATCCAGCATGAAGAGTTATGAGTATACAAACTCCCCCCATCACCTTTTCTGTGATGTTTCCCCACTAACGGATTAGTGAATCTGAAGTACTGATTTGAAGGAAAAGGCCAAAAGGTTGTTAAGGTCTATATGTGTCATTACGTTCAACACAGTCCTCCAAAGATTAACAGTTGTAACGCTGTTTGTTAAAATCAGCCACATATAAGGGATATGAAACAGAGACATACAACGCCTGCTTACAGTATGAGTGGATGTTGACCCTGTGTCATCTTTAAGGTTCTCATGTGTCGCTTGTTGTCTAGTGATCGTGTGGGGTTGGTTGCTGTGTTGTGGTGAAACACTGTGTTCTCATGTACAGTTCAGCCATGCGATGTGGCTCCATGAAAAGCAGAGACGAGCATGAAACACTGGAACTAATCAGAACACAGGACATGGGACTAGCATCCTGATTTTAGATTAGCCACCCTCCCTCCCTCCCTCCATATCTTTCTCTCTCTCTCTCCCTGTCTTCATATCTTTTTTCTTTATCATCCTTTCTCTACCATTTGGAGGTGATCTTTTTGATCTGCATCTTGCATTTTTTTAAAATCTGTAATGTCCTCCCCTTTGCTTTATATTGTCTTTTAATCTGCTAATTTCCATCCATCATGGAAGTTTTTCCATGTTGTTTTCTATGTTTGCAGTCCATATTGAAACGTCAAAAAGTCTAACAACAACTTTGGCTTTAATGGCCTGACTGTCAGACTGAATTGCCATTTTGTTTTTACCTTTCCATTTTCTGTTTGGTTTGGGGATTATTTGTCCTATAACCAACAAATTATTAGTCAACAATCAAGTGGTTTGCATTAGCAGTTGATAGTCTGTCATGTCGAAACAATTTTCATGGCTTCATCGATCTCATTCACTTTTGTTGCCACTTTTGTCACCATGTTTCTGTCGCACCTTTTCTAGCTCTGCCACAGGAATACGATGTCCTCATTTTTAGTCCCACCTGCAAAACTTTGATTGGCTCAGTTCCCAACAGGGAGAAATTCGTTATTTAAGCTTTATTTGTCGTATTGTTAATTCCGGTTTGCGCAGCAACAGAGTGAGCAAGTCAAGATTCCCAAAAATGGGTCACATGACAATCACACTTACCTAAGATCACATGGCAATCATGCAACAGTGTTTTCAAAAAGCTTGGGTTTCTGCACGGATACTACGGTACAATATTTAAAATAAATAAGATTTTAAATAAAATAAAAATTCAGGACCCCTTACAAGCTTTATCTTTCTATTCCATGCACTGATGAAGCCCCCAGAAAGTAAGCAGTAAGTGGACTTTGAGTCAAAATTTCCACGGTCAAGATTGAAATTTTACACACAGTATCAGTTGCTGTTATTTGAAAATGCTGGCTTACTGTTGATGGAGTCAGAGCTGATACTCAATTATGCAAAATCAAATTCATCTGAATCAGTGTGAACATGGCACAAATCGGTCTGTCCCTCTTTCAACACTTGCCAATTAATTCTTTCTATACTTACATCTCCCAAGTATTTTTAAACACATACTTAAGTTTAAAAATGATTTATTTTACACATCCTACACTCCACTGTCTGAATCAGTCTCTACATCTCTCCAGCTCCTTCCCTTCCTTCTCCTTATGCCCCCTCTGTTTCTGCCACAGTAGACCAATTAGGGCTAAGCTGATTCCAGTAGTGACCTTTGGGTCCATCTCAGGTCTGCTGACAGGAGAGTTAGCGTGTAACTGAACTGTTTTACATGTTATTGACGGAGTGGTAGGCATCATAGTCATTTTATCACACCAATTTCATTCTTGGCCGATTTCCCCTTAGGCAGGTTAGTGGCAGCTTCCCATTGATTTTTCATGTAATTGATCAGAGACCTGCTTGAGCAATTTATTGGCCTGCTCGCACCTGTGATTAAGGCTGAGGCTGCATGTGTTTGTGCATGCACCGACTATTACTTTTCCCAAGATCAACTGCGTGCCATAAAAGCGCTGTTGTGCTGCACTGTATTTTGCAGTGCTGTGCTGTGTGTCTGCGGCTGTCAGTGTAATGAATGCCGTCCGAGTCTCAGGGACATTTTTAATCATGCTCGACCAAAGCCATGTCATGTCCAAAGTCAAGAGGAATGGAGACAGGCTCGTCTGACTGACCAGCAATGACAGGAGTTAATGTGTTCACATAAAAACATGGACCAGAGTTTAATTCAAAGTAATCCTTATTCATTTGAAGCTGCTTCATGCATGGGATTAATATTAGAGCAGTTGGGGGGCCAAAACCACAATGACATCAGCTAAGCATTTTCTTTGGAAGCTGAGGATAGGATAATTACAGAAGAAGACAAAGACGAAGAGCTGAGTACTTTTTAAATATACACCATGTTAGCTGGGCATGTCGGGAGAAGTGAGGGTAGCCTAACATGTAAGTCATTCACTGGCCTTGCGTATAACGTTCTAAACCACAAGCCATGTTGCTGAGTTGGAGTGCTTAGCGTTGGTGTAGCTCGTCTCCCTTTGGTACTGTGACAGAGCTGGAATAGTAAGGATCAGGAATAAAGCTGCTCAACAAGCTCAAGAGCCATCAAAGAGCCACCCTTTTAATTTGGTTAATTTACAGGCAGCTTTTTCGCTAATAACGTTCTTAGAGTGATACTTGACAAATGGAAATACACACAGGATATTTCTGTCTAGGAGAATCATCTAAGTCTTGTCTTTCCTGGCCTTTCTTCTCTATCTCCTCCTAACTCCCCTTTTCTGACTTCTCTCTTTCTATCCATATTCATCCTTCTTTTAATCGCCGAGAAGTCACACCCCACAATAAAACTAAATTCCCAGCCATAACTTTTTTCTAACATATTAGCAGTACATACACTGATTTGTTTAAAGATTTGTGGCTTTGGAAACACCAATTTGACTCCAAATTTTATTACATGGCCACAGAGTGTTGGCCAGACAGAACGCTAGGCGACAATCGCATGTGGTTTGAGGCTAAAACTGAAAAAAAAAAATCAGACTGGTTTCTCGGGCAAAGAGCACCCTGAATAATGGAACCACTCCACATCTGCATTACTCAAGCTTCCCGGTGCAACAGACTGATGACAGTGTATAACGCAAGGAGTTGTATATTTCATTGAATGCTGCGGGGGAAAAGGTTTGGATTCACTTTTAATGATGGCCTGTAGGAATTAATTCAAAAGCCATGGTGTGAGGTGAGGGGAGAAATGATTTAACTGGAATTTAATTGATTCCTCATGGCATGAACAGGATGCAAAGGCTGCAGAGGCAAGAAGAAATACATTTATCATAGTAAACCATTTATTCTATACGTCCTTGGAAATAAATTGGGGCTTAATTTCACAATAAGACTAGTAAATTTGTGTCAAAGTGCAATTTGGCAAAGAATGGAGCCCATATAACAAGTAAAACAATGTTTCAACACAGTCTTTCTTCATGGATATAAAATATTCTGCAGAGTTTGCATATCAGGTTATGGTGCTTGTGCATATTTTCAGAATACTATTCTGGCTCTCTAAAACTGCGCATTTAGTCTTATTTTATGCATCATATTATGTGCACAACCTGTTATTGGATGATCTGCACTTGTGTGAGGTTTAAGAGCTGTAATCTATCACAGTGAAAAACATGAGTAAAAAAGCAGACCATTCATTCAAAATAAAACTTCAAAAATTTGAAGTTCAATCATTTCTTTTTTAAAAAAGAGAGCTTTTCTGCAATGGCCTAAGTTTTTCATTGTCTGTTGTGCCTGACTTGCTGGGCAGTCTATCATCTGGCCTCTTTGAAGTGGAGGCTGGGATGCGTGCTGATACACATGGAAAGCCGGAAAGAGTGTTTTAAAGTCCTCTCCAGTATGCAGGAGGAGGAAAAGTTGAAATGTCCAACTGTACAGACGCTGGGGGGCTGATGTGCTCGTTAAAAATCAGGAGAGAGCATCAGCAGAGCAGGTCACCCTGTTTCTCACATCACAGCCCCATCAGAAATTCTTTCAAGTGTCCTTCTGCGTCGCCAAAGATGACAACGGCGAATCGATAAGCGCTTGAAATGAAAAGAAGCCGCCGGTTTGCCCCCGAGGCGAAAGATTTCATACCCGACAGCCTTCTCTGAACTTCAGGCATTCCTCTGCACCTTTCTGCGTGAGAAAGAGGAGGCTCTTGACTGATTTTTTTCTTCCTTTGTATAAGAAGGTAAGAGGAGAATATAGCCGAACCATCATGCCTGTCCAGACGCCGCTCACACTCTTTTTCTCCCCGTGCACGAGGGGCTGGATGTGAGGATGTGCATTATGCTGGGCTGATGTTTTCTGCATGGGCTGTGAGGTCGTTCACTTGCATTTTTTGTGTGTACATGTTTGTGTTTTTTTGCGTGCGCGTGCCATATCACAACATCTAATAGCCTATTAAAGCGCTTAAACAACTAAGCGAGCTGTGTTGGCAAATATGCGCAATTTCATTTATTTCTCCTATATTGGTTTGCATTTGTCGCAACGCCTCTGTCTGCACGTGTGTTTACGCTCGTGGAAAACTAATAAAATATGGCCTTCTTGGGCCTTTGTAGAAGACTAAGAGGAATTTGGCGCTGCTAAACACAAGTTTAATTTAACGTAGCCTATTTAGTCCTGCCTAAATAAACCTGATCAGAGCATCTGTTAAACATTGTATTAACTGTTAATACCACTCATTCCTAAGTCTATATAAGGCTGCAGTAAGCATTTATTGTGTGTTTGGGATTACCAGCATTCAAACCATTCCTGATTCACTAAAAATTTTGGTCGGTGGATGGAGGGGGAAGGCGGGGGGGCGGGCACGTTTTCTCTTTAGTGTCCCCTTTTGCCAGGAAAGTCCCGTGTGGGTGTGCGCATGAATTACCAGTTTAATGGGAGTATGACTAAAAATGTAAAAGAAGGATTAGGTGCGGAGAACGCAGGCCTACGTCCGGTCTGCTCGCCTCACTTAAGATGCGAATGGAAAATCAGTCTGTATCTAACGAAACGGATCTATAAAGAACATTTGCATCCGAGCCAGCTGTTCACTTCATCTGCACATAAATCCGCAACATGATAGTGCTCTGTCTGGACCTGAAGGAGCCTAATGCCTCCATCTAAACACTTGTCTGCTTTCCATACAATTCCGAGTATTCTAAATATTGTGTTTTTAAAATGTGTTGATTTATTTTATTATCAGTGAGAAAAATGGACAAACAATAAGTTTAATTGGGCGTAATTAGGCTCTAATTTACTTTACATATTAGGCTGGAATAGGAATCAGTAGGCTAACTGTGACTTAAAGCATTGGCCTATCTTTAAATTTACCATTAAGTGGATTTAGTCATGAATCTGTGGTTATGACTATTGTTTATCTTGCGCGCACATAGTTTAGATAATAAGCAGTTGAGTCACTTGTTGTAAATTTCTGGTTGGGTTTAGGCAAATTGAACCATTATTTTACATACTCAAACGGTGCACAGTTACAGTGAACGCACCGGGGCGGGCTAAAAGGAAAATCAGTGTGGGTTTTTTTTTAACTTGCGCGTGGTTTTTAAAGATGCCACGACTTTCTGTTTGATTGTTGTTGAAAGTTGAGAGGCTCCAAGTTTGCCCTCTGCTAGACTACACGGGCACAGGCGCATACATAGACAAACACACCCCTTTAACAGCACACACACACACACACGGGGTCCCTCGATGAGCTCAAAAGAGGGAGGAAAAAATGCGCCACTGTTGGAGCGTCTTTCAAGGGGGAAAAAGTTGAGGAAGACAGACGAGGACGAAGCAAGGGGAGACTCGGATGAAAGCGCCTCCTTCGCTATTCTCCGCAAACTGTAAACAGATGGTTATTTATGCGCATAAATGAAACAAACCTAAAGATAGCGCTGCGTCTCTTTTTTGGATAACATAGCGGAGGAGCCACATCCAAGCAACGCTCACGTTTCCGTAGAGAAACTTAGACCTCTGCGTTACTGGACCTTGAAGTTGCCTGAATTTTCGCTATAAACACAACTACTGGTGTCTGAGTGTGTTCGGACGTTGGAATTTATCTCTTCACTATAGAATAAAACGCCAACGGCTGGGAAACCGAACCCCGCCGGTGTCAACAACTGGTAAGTGCAGTGGAGGAGTGAAAAAGAAATATAACTGAGATGTGAGTTCATGAAAGTGAGGGAATGTGTTCCACCTCGTGTTTTTTGTGCCTGTTCCTTGCGTTCCTGCTGTGAATTTCTTAGCCGTGGCTGAAACATAAAGGAGCTTGAAGTGATGTGAGGGCAGAGTTCGCCTCACAGGTCGGCGGATAATAATGATGTGTCATTAGCGGTGATGGAGTGTGGGGATATGAAAAGACGGGGAGGGCAAACCTATTCTCCTGCAGTGTGTGATAACTGTAGAAAACTGTTAAATAGCGATTAAACTATCAGAAAATCTAGACATTTATGTATTGTTGCATTATAGCAGCTCGCCAGTTAGGTCCTTTAAATTCAAATTCAAATTAAACGCAAATTCCAATTAAATGTAGCCCATAACATTTGGGTACCCCCCACAAACAAAGTTTATAAATCTCCTAAACTCGCCCAGATTAAATGGTGAGTAAACTCTCTCTCCGATATCCCTGTTAATAAAAAGAGGAGTAACGGGAGTTCAAATATGTTTTATACTCCTCTGAATCATTTCGGATTATAGGGAGGAAATGGGGGGAAATGGACGAAGTTCTCGGTCTCACGCCTTTAATTAATACAGGGCCATATGGTGGAGGTTAGTCGATTCACCTCCCGGTAAAGGCTGCAGTCTCATGCTCTACTGTGTTAATTTCAGAAGTAAAGCCAGTGTGAGGCAATGCCAGATTTCTGTCCGCACTGGGCCTGATGCCATGTGAGTCACTGATTCATATCAACTGTTGGTGGTGAGAGCAGAGAGCGTCCGTGAAGTGAGAATAAATGGATGAACAGGATTAATATAAGCGATCATAATACTATGAAGGCCCCTGTATTTTTAAACACTACACTGTAGTATCCATTAGAAAAATAGAAATAAATATTTACTTACCACTCTTACAACACAATCAGAATTTAATAGTATTATTATAAATAATGTCCGTGTTTAATTTAAGACATTTATAATGCGAGGTAATCTTCTTTGCCCCATATGTGTAATAACAGCGCAATAATATCGATTTTCTCTTTGCCTAAAATACTAATTTATCACGTATTTTACAAATTTTATTCATAAACGTTAAGTATTGTCTATCAGTGTTTTTTCCTGTAACTTTAAGAAAGGAATAGGCCTACATGCCTTGAATGTCAGGTCTCCAACTGAACGATATTTTTTAGAAATAGATCAAATCAAATCCTTCTATGTCCATAATCTGAAACAATAAAATAAAAATAGAGTAAAATACGTAAATAAAGTTTTGATTTCAGAGGCCGCAGAACAGCCATGGCAGGCTGAAATATTGCAGGGACCCCTCATTAAATCTCGCTGATTAGATAACCTGGAGCTGCGTGCAATAACCTTACACCTTACAGCCTTACCCCCACTATTTCATTTTGCTGTGGAGATATAGAGGATGGATGAGAAGAAAGGTTGTGCAGGTACACCGCGTAAAACTTAACCTCCTATATCTGCATCTTTTGAATTAACGGGGTAAAAAGCCCTCACAGATAATGTAGAGCAGGTGAAGAGAAGAACTGAGGAAAATTGTTAACAGCATGACTGCATGCAAATTCCCCCCGACTTGAATTATCATAAGCAAACAGTGTGAGCCTGGGCTAATAAAACCCCATCTGTGTAACTTCATATCGAGGTAGTATGAGGGCTGCGATAATGAATTTTGTAATATCCCACCGACAGACATCTCAATCAGACTCTAATCCCGTGATTTTACTACGGAATCACTCCACTTCCAACTGCTGCAGGCTGCAGCAAAACACAAGATCCGGCTCATGCAAAACACGGCGGCTTTCACATAGGCTATTCAGACTGTACACAAATTCAATCTTTCACTAGAAAAATATAAGACAATACATACAGACATACACGTGCGATAAAATTGAGTTTTAGACTCTTCATGGTCTAATATCAAGCCAGAAAGAAGAGCGTCAGAATGATGAGATTATTCATTTTTCTCCAACGCAAATAATCTTTTTCCATTTTTTTCTCAATCAAGTGAGATTTTCTTGAAATTAAAATTGGAAATAAGTCGATCATACACGCATGTTTGACAATAAATGAGACTTTCAGGCCAGAACGAGACTCTTTAAAATGCAGTTTTTCAACCAGCGTAACTACAGTGCACCGTGGCTGACATCCCAACTATGTTTTATGTATTTTTGTGCATTTACTTTATTATAACATCAGCAATGCTCTTATACAAGTTGAAGGTCTGAATTTTGAGGTCCACCAGCATTTTTTCTTGGATGCTTAATCTACTTATCCTCTGAGCACACTACTGTTCTATTTGGCCTTCTGTTGATTTAAAAAAAATATTGACCGAAGAAGTAGACTTGTATGTAAGCGACCATCACAGGGGGTAGTTTATATGTCTTAAAGGCTAATTATGGCTCTTTTGTCCGTTTTTACAGAAGCGGTGTCCTCAAGTTGCCAAAATGGACTCCCACTGCCGCAAACTGGCCACCACC
>JAPMOB010211405.1:0-12990 GCA_029875015.1 Lepomis gibbosus | reverse complement strand
TCTGACATACAGTGTGAAAGCATTTGTAAATTTGACTGTAAAATTACATTGTTTTGGTCTTGGTTGAGCTTGTGTGTAAAGGAAGGTCAAGCATTTTAAACAACAACAAATGTGTTAATAGTATAGCTTATACAGACGGATGTAGTGCTAACTGTGTTAAGAGTTTAGGAAATTTGTTAAAAGTATTGAAAGAATTGTCATAGAGATTGTAAAAAACTGTATTACTAGGAAAAACTGTGTAATTAAATTACAGGTACTTAAATGTTCATGATTACACTGGGGGTTACATCTTAATATTTTCTGTAAAAAGCTCAGCTCTATGTTAAATATTAATATTATTATTTATTATACATATTAAATATTAATTTTGTTGCTTTGCATGTTTTTCATGTGCACATTGTCTTCATTTGCCATTTCCAACCACAGTTCTTCCTTTTGATTGGTTATCAACATTGAATTTGCGGCGCCACCATCTGTTGGTTAAATTCCCTCTGAAGCTGTCTTTTGAAAATGAACAGTAAAAAAACATTCATTAGAAAAGTAATCAAGCAGCAACTGCAGTAATAAACTTGACAGGACAGACAAAGGAAACTGCAGAGGAAACAGAGTTTTTGCTTCTAAAATAATTTAGACACTCTGATGGAGCTCAGGATTGATCAGAGGACGGCTTGTTTACTCCAAACAGTTTCACTGTATGAACCTGGATTATGAGACCTTTTGGATGTGGAGAAGAATGCACAAGATGAATTAACATTAGATTTCAATCAATGAAGTTACGCTGCTGTGCCTCGTGAGTAAATGCCAAAATTAAAGAGGTGGTATATGCTTCTCGGCTTTTTCCCTCTCCTTTTTGAGTTATATATCTTTTTTGCGCAGGTAATAGGTTTGCAAAGTGAAAAAACCCAAAGTCCACTTCATAGGGAGTTCCCACCTCCCACAGAAAACTCTGCTCTGAACTGCCTAAAAACAGTCTGTATATAGTACAGCAGTTTCTTCCGCTTTGCTGTGATGTAACAGCGAATCATGCATCATAATGCTCGCCAAGGGGCTAGTCAGACACGCCCTCAAAAACACCGGTGGAAAAACACTCTGAGCTGCAGCACACAGGGACAAGATGTCCATCTGCTGGCTCTCCTCTCCCTTCCAAACACTAGCTACCCTCCAGGCTGTCAGTGGACATAAAGTTGTTACAGTGATGTAGAGACAGAGCTCAGTTAAAACTTTATGGATGAAAGATACTTTTGTTACAGATTAATAACTCACCATTCTGAAACTCTTGCTCCAGTCCATGTTGCTAAGCTGGTAAGGGGAAATATATACAGCTGAACTGAAGCCATGTTTATCTGTTTCTCATTGACCTGCCCTTCTCTGCTTCTGATTGGCTAGTAGTCCTTAACTAGGAACCGCGCATGTGCAACTCCCAACAAAGAGCTTGTAGAGGAGAGATGTATCACTCTATAGAAACATGCTCTGTAGTTTGTCTGTTTAGGCTACTGTTGCCATGGCAGGACATTATGGCAATTTCCATTTAAGAGGAAAGTAGATAGAAATGGATAATTTTTTGGACAATAATTTGCATTTGTCAAAGTTTATTTCCATTTTATGCAACTCCTGTGCTAGTGCATCTAACAGGGCCCCTTGTGGTTTCTCACATGCGATATATAGAATCTCCAGGGCTGATGCTATATTTGCACAGAAACTACACTAGAGGTTCCAGACAAGTTAATGTCGTAGAAAACAGCTAACATATGTCGGTCAAGTTAAAATGCAAGCAGATCTTAAATATTTATTTAAAGAATCAAACAAACTTTCACAACACCACAGAGATTTTGCTTGGCTTTGAAAAATGGAAGCATGGAATTATGCAAGACATGCACATACAGACATCTCCCCAAAGCTCTTCAGGAGCTTTGTTCTTGATGAGCAAACATTAAATTTGATGAGACTGGTGTGAGAGCAGACTGAGTATTGTGGTCTTCTCACTGGCAAAGTCATCATGATATTCAAATACAGTAACACATAGTAAGACACTGAATTTAGCTCATACATGAACATTTGAACTCATTACAACTGTTTTTATTTTACCAGCAAAAAAATGTATTCATAATTACTGCGACAGAAGATTTGTCAAGAAAATATTCCCGGCTTCTTGCTACTCATGCAGATGGTTTCTGATCATGCAGCTTGCCGGAATTGAGTTTACAGTGAAAAGAAAATGCAGGCTGCCATAATGCATAGTTGTCAGTTGTGCCTCATGCTAAATACAGAAAAAAAATGACTGGGATTGGATTGTGACCTTGAGGACACTAGTGAGATTAAATGAACTTGTGGGACAGTTACATACTCTAAATTCATACTTTATACAGATTTCTCCCTGACAGGGTTATGCAAGCTAAATGACTTGAAAATGAAAATCTTAAATTCATGAGACACAAACAGTGGGGAAATAATGCTAATCCTCAGAGGACCGGGCGTGCCCTGCATGGTTACCGCTGAAGTCAACTAATCAAATGTGGTGATGATGCAAAGCACAAGAACATAACTGACATCCTTGACATGGCATCAAAATATCATTCTCATTCGCATTATTAATTCTTAATGCAATACCGCAGAAATGACATTGTTAGCAATGTATCTGAGAAGAAACTAACTTTTCTGAGAACCTATGAAGGAGCTATGAATCTCTATCTCTAAGATATCCCATTTCCATCAGATAGTCCTTACTTTGCTTTACTTTAAAACAGACTTGGGAAGAGAAGATGTGGCTCTAATTCAGAGGGAGTGTTACAACACAGCTGGATCTCTTTTAGCAAATCAGAAAACCCTCGAGGTTGGCATGGCCTTTTGTAAAATTTCAAAGTGTCTAATACTGTTAAGTTTCCAGTGTTTATTTTTATTAACTTTTAAAAGCTGTTGGCAGTCAGAGCAATCCTTCACTATTCACAGTTACATAAAATGTTATATAAGTTGTTATATATATATATGTTATATAACAGTAATAAAATTAATCTAAATAACTATAAAAAGATGCCAATCAATGTTTCTTTACTCTAAACTACAAATCAAGCAAGCACAAGAGAAGGCAACCAAATATCATTAGTAGAAAAAGCTGTGGGCCATGTAACGGTAAATAATGCATCATTATATAACGTAATTTAAAGGCTAGATGTAACAAAAGTATCCTAATGCAAGTCTGTGATAGGAGATTGGTAAAGACAAGACAACAATGAAAAACTAAGGCTTTCTTATCATCATAATTCACTTTCCCGAGGAGACCCACAATACGGGTTTCTGCCGGGGTCGGCAAAGAGCGCGGAAGGAGCCACTAATGGTTTTCTTCTTGTCAGTGTAGGCTAGTTATTTTCTTTTTGATAGCAGGATGAAGTAAGATATGATGAGAATCTTGAAGTTAGTTAGGATTTTATTCTGTAAAAAGAAAGAGAAAAATCAACAGATTAGACTATAATACAGCCAAAAAAGCTAGCTGTCCATCAGGAACCTCCATAAATCATAGATCAGTGAAGCAGAGCAGCTGGAGGACTTCAGAGGGAAAACCAGAAAATATTTTTTCCATAAAATTTGATCCATTTTTACCCAAACCAGTGAATAAAGTTCTAAAGCTGTGTTTCTTCTACAGTAATCAGTGAGGCACGGCCCTAATAAATATTTCAGAGAAAGGTTTGAGGTGGCAAAAACCCAAAGACACACTAATGTACCATGCTGTTGCTGACTAACTAATGAATCTTAGCACAGTGCCGCTAAAAAGATTGATTAATGGGTGGATGTCATGATATTAGTAGTTGAAATTGGTTGGTTCAAGCTCAAGTAAGCGTGTGTCTTATTTTGTTTTACAGGATGAAAACATGATTTTCTTTGGCAAATACTGTCATACTGTGCACCAATTGTCAAAGAAAATTTCTAAGAAATGCAACAAAAGGTCTGATTCGCTTTGAGTATTTCTATCACTTGTTTCTGGAAAGGCGATTAAGCTAGCCATACCTAGATTTGGAGTATTCAAGCCTTTACAGTAAGTTATCTAAAAGGGCTAACAGGGCATTTTGACTGACGTTGAAGAGCAACTTTTTTTCTATAATTTCTAAGCAGATTTATGTATAATTCATGGTGGATGTCACAGACGATGAAATTTGCAGAAATTGTAAATTGACTTTTTATTATAATGGTGATGCTATTATCTCAATTTTATAATAGCATACATTGATAAACATCCTTAAAATGTCTTGCAAAAGAAGAGTTAAATCTTTACGTTAGTAAATGACCTATACTAACCTGCTGCTGAAAGTGTACTGCATGTTTAGCTGATGCTAAATTGGTACAAAATTGTACCTTTAACTACTGGAAACGACTTTGTTCCTTCAAAAAGTAAGCATGAGGGCTCATTATGTCGCTGTTACGGTAAATCTATGAAATTGTATTGTTCCTGTACCTCTGTTATAGCATATAATCACATGAAATTGGTCTATTTAAACATATAAACATCAGTGGAACTGGAACAGGTGGGCGTAATCATGTTCATCTTTTCATGCTTGACTGTGGAGTGAACACTGCATGTTACTGCAGAGAGATATGTTCTCTAGAATATGTCTGAATTACAACAATACACAACTAACTACTTTCCAAAGAGCATTTCAAAATATCACACACAGCACCCTAATTTATTGGAAAAAGTTGTGTTACATGAAATAATGTGTTTTCAATGGCACAACTATTCTCCAGCTTCTGTCTTTGTGTTTTATTTGTTGGCTTCACAGTCTGAAGCAGTTTTTCACTCTGTAATTGAAAAAAAAAGTCAATGGGCTTCAGACTTTTTTAGCACAGGCATCCAATTTGGTGCTTGCTATACAATCTGATGGTTACATTCTCTCTGAATTCCAATGTGTGGGAATGCACAGATTGGAAACTGGTGGCTGACAATTAAAACTATAAATCATTACTGGCCATAACAGCTACATGGTTACATGGTCTCTGATTTACAGTTAGCTCGAGTCAGAGCTTCAATTATTTCAGCACTGTTTTAGAAGCATTTGCTATTATTATACTAGATATTTTAAAAAACGATGTTCAAAATATATAATATATTGATTTAACAGATTTAGCATTACTTCAGACCAACAAGTGCTGGATCTCTTTCTGACAGTTTTACACTCTGCTGCAAACGTCTCCACGGCACACTGGAGAAATGGTGGGATGAGGAGCTCAGCAATCATCAAGGTACCTCTGTGTGAAGATGAAGTGGGTCAGGCTGGAGGGGTTAGATTTCCCAGATGGCCTGGATGTGTGGGAAAGTTGGTAGAATTTGCTGGAGGAGGAGGTTGGCTGCTCTGCTGCCCTGTTGCATTCCAAGATCCTAACCTGCAGCTAAAATGTGATTTGTGTTTGAAAAGATGGAGTCAAACACTTGTCTTGATGAGTCTCTGTACCAGTTCAGTTTTGGGCTTGCATATCGGGGACACCAATGCTCCTCTCTCCTCATTTGCATGTCCTGTAAACAATTCAGAAAAACATTAATACAACCGCTGTGGTTCAAGTTCAGTATTAGAGATGCTTCATGTTTTGTATCTACAACGTGGGTCATCAAAGTAAAGGTCACTGATTTAAATAAATCAGAAAATGTTATTGTTTTTATTGCTTTCTTTGTAAATGTGAAGGGATAAAAAAAATGGGCTACATTCTTGTTGCATCCTTGTTTATCCTTCAAGGTCATCCGGTCAGTAACATGGATAACCCAACATGTGGTTTCCAGTTTCCTGCATGTCTGCAGACGGGTGAAGGTTCAACAACAGTGCAGCAAAGTGGTTTAATGACTAAATCTACATTTAAATTGTCCCTAGCCAGCCCCTGAATAACTGTGATGGATTTCCTTTTCTTTCTGCCCGTTTGCAATTTATTGTGCCTATTGTACAGAGCCGGTCCTGACCTCCCTGGGGACCTAAGCAAATGTCTGCTTTGGGGCCCCCCTTCTTAACTTGTGAGCCATGGAAACACTTTGCCAGTGCTGCACGTTCACACATGACACCCCAGTGCTTCTCTCTACAATTCTCCCTCCTTTAAAACAATTTATCACTATAATAAGGCTGAATTGAAACCGAATGTTTGGCCACGGAAATTAATCAGCTGAATATAGCATTAAAGCACTTGTCGGTGTTCGGCCTAATGCATCAAAAGACTGAACAAATTTTACCGAACGATTATGTTGACATGTCGGCAATGTGGAAGAAAGACGTCGATTGCAGACACTGTTCTGCAGAATTGTCTCCTAGCATAAGTGGCTGACTTCTAAGAAAATGCAACAAAAGGTCTGATTCGCTTTGAGTATTTCTATCACTTGTTTCTGGAAAGGCGATTAAGCTAGCCATACCTAGATTTGGAGTATTCAAGCCTTTACAGTAAGTGAAACAGAGCAGAGCCAGCCGACTGGCAGGTTTGCGACTTTATCGTGTCAGATTCCCTTTTTAAAAAGACAAGTGTTGCAGTATGAGAGTCCTACCTGAAGAGAGGCTGTGAAGTCTTCATGTTACGTCATACAAGATCCACATCAAACATTATTTATCAAATTGGCTCAGACTTGATGAATGTAGCACGAGGATTCACATGTGACAACTTCCGGTTTTCAAAATAAGGTGTACAAAATAAGGTATTTCAGGATGGAAATAAGATTAATTGGATGATGTTCACAGAAAGTATAAAACATATTACATGTGTCCATTAAAAGTAAATGGACACATCTAATTTACGGACCCTCTCGGGCCTCGGATCCACCCACCATAATCTCTCCAAATCCTGTGGGAAACACTGAGGAAAAAGCATATTTTGACTATTTAATTTATGCAGTGGTAAAAAAAGGTAAAATAAATGGGAAAAGGGCAAATTTTGTCATTAACTTCTATTTCAGCTTCTGCCAAGAATTTTCATTTTGGTGCATCCCTAATTGAAACCTTATTTAGACTAGTGCTGGTTTGAAAATCTCTTTGCGCACTAATTCTGTCCTCATAAACACCGGGGGCCAGTCCACTGGGTCATATGGTGGAGCAGCAACAGTTCCAATAGGCTCTGAGCTGCTTGTGTTTGCTGCTGGCTATACATCTCTGGCTGTGCTCGTAGTGGCTGAGGGTGCCTGTATTTCAACTGGGTGTGTGACTTGTTAAAGACATCTGGACTGTGTCTGTGCTGGCTGACAATCCGGCATCTACTGTACTGACAAAATTAATTACAGCCCTGTAAATTATAGATAAGTGCAAGCTAAATTACACTAACTTAACATTACTGTTATTTGCTGACATCAGATTTTGAGAGGAGAGAATACCTATGTGTGAAGAAGGTAGGCTACAAGCTCCACTGCTGACACTCTTCCAGTAGATGTTGATGCCGGGCAGAGGATGGAACGAAACCCTGGCGCTGCTGGAATACGTGGCGCAGACAGATTCAGTGAAGTTACAGAGGCACACGACACGAGAGTGAGGTGGAGCCCTTCTTGATTTGCGAGGCCCTATGCATTTTACATTGTCACTTGGGGGTAGCTGAATCAAACACAACATTGACATATCACCTTTTGAGATGATATAGTGAGCTTGATGGTGAATAGTTGCTTATTTACAGATCCAAAAAGGACAGAGCAACATTGTAATAAGTAATTTGTTGTTGTGAATTTAAGTCCAAGATTCACTCTCTAATAGCTCTGTTTTTCTCTCTACCAACTCCTAGGGAAAATATTTAGCTGCTCTTGAGCTGCTAAATGCTCCACCATGTTCACCAGCAGTCGTGGTGTCTGTTTTCTGCTGAGAAAGTAGAGTCAGTTTTTAAAGCTTTTTTTTTTTTGCTGAAAACAGCTGCCAGCTGCGGTCGAAAACAATATGAGAGTGCAGAGAGTAAACTAAATCTGGAGTTGCAGGTGGACAGCTAAACAGTCATCTGAAACTTACTATACAGCTCTGTAAAGCCGAGGGGAGCTGCAGATTCAGGTGGGAATTATATGCGTTCATCACTACCAGACCACATGTAGTATGTTGCTGTTTGCGAACATTTTAGCCATAACAACTTAAGTTAGTGACAGAATGTCAGGGCTAGCTGTCAGCTTTGTTTTGGAGTTTTTTTGCTCCCTAATGTTCAAAAATCAGTTAGCTAACATTCACCTTTGTTTTAAAGTGAGGCTGTTTTACATTTGCCAAGCTGCATCCACAATTACAGGACAATGACACACTAAAGTGCCTTAATTTCCAATGACTCTCTTGAATCTGTTGCTTTAAAGACCATAATTAGCCATCCTGACCGAGAGTGAGGAGCACAAGCAGGAAACAAAAAGCATGTCTCCTGGTAAGAGACTGTGTGTTTACATTTAATCTTATTTTTCTTTTGCAATAAAACCCCTCAATTAGCCCGACATGGATTTTCATTCCAACAAAGGAGAAAGGAAAATTGTTACCACAAGGTGAGAAAGCACAAAGAGAATAAACAATACATATGAAGGAAGGAGTGTTAAGTAAATGCCAAAATAATTAACATGTTCAAAGGCACCAAATGTTAGCATTTGGTTAGACAGGATTGGTCCTGCCTAATTTGAGCGACCCACTCTCTGAAGCCTCCTTGTACATTGTTAATGAAAAGGTCAGTGCCTGTTGGGAAATACGAGTCCCTGTTGGTGTCTCCAAAAGCATGCATAATGTAAAAGCTTTTAAAGGGACCTGTATTATGTAACTCAAAATAAATGAAAGTATAGTGGAACACAAAATAATACAAATACGCTGAAATGTAACTGGATCTGAAGACTCCACTTTAAGAACAGTAAACAACCACCATTACATTAATAATTGATGGAGGCCTGTCTTTTTTGATGATATTTTTCTGACAGGTTCTGAATAAATAAGCAGTTCCTTTTTTAAAACTGAACAGTAATACTATTTAGCTACATTTCACCAAGCTTTCCACGTTTGGTGTGTGTTAATGTTGCATCATTTATTACAGGAAATACATTGATTTTAAACTGTAAAAGGTCAGTTTTATTACACGCTTCTACAGCAGAAGAAGAATAGCAAAAGGAGATCAAGAGCAAGCAAGAGTTACCACAGTGGAAGTAGAGCACCTGCTGGCCAGAGGTGTTAGGAATCATTTGGCCTGGACACCCCCCACTAACCTGATCAATCATTTTTAATAACAACGGATGTTTCATAATAGGTGAGAAAATAAAATAGCTGTCTGAACACAGATTTGATCAATAAGAGACTGACTGCATCTTTGCCAGCATTACTTCTGACAGTTGTTTTCTGTGCTGCTAGTTGGGCGATGAGTGTTGAGTTAAGTCTAAAATCAATATTCAAATACTACTGTTTGAGACTCTACTGTCAATGTTCATTGGCATATCCACACCATCAAACATAGAGCAGACCTGATGAGAAATTTGAGCTACTGGCTTACTTACTTATTTATTTTTTTCTGCCAGCATACACATACATTTTTGTAACAATTTATTGGAAAAATTTAGGATACCCAACAGCACCAGTAGAAATGTTAGCTGTTCTCACAATTTAATGGTCATAATGAAACACTGATTAGAAAATAACATTTTCACTGGAAGGAGCTGAAAATAAATTGCACACCATTTTTATTCTACTTAATTCTCCAAATTATTTTTGTGTTTAATCACAAACTCCAGTTTCTTTTCCCGTCAGACACACAAGCAAACACCTACACCTGTCATCTCTCACTTTCTCTGTTTGCTCTGACTTTATTTGTCAACAGTTTTAATTAAAAGAAATCGCGTTTGGTATCTTTTCACCTGCGATTCCGTTTTCACAGCAGCAGATGAGCCGCGTGTGAAGGAGGCTTGTTGTTAATAACCGATAGAGACCACCGTGGTCTGAATGACATCGTCACCAACAGCTGTGTTCACTGTGTCTTTACCTACTCCCTGCTCTACACTATCCACCCCGTCTCTTTCTGTGTGTTTCTCTGCAGAAGTAAATAGATTGCGTTGCGTTTTCTTCACTCTCGTGAATAACTTCCTAGGACACACCTAGGACATGTTTCAGCCTGTTTGTGGCTGTGACATGAGGTTACTGTCTGTACACACATGTGAAACCCGGCGCAGTGCAGCGTGTTTGTCAGTTTATCCAATGTTTGAAGTGCATAAAACAGCCCTGCCAGCCTGCTTAACATTACTGGAGCTCCACAACTACTGACGGATTTGAACTGGTTTTCTGCCACCAGACTCCTTTACTTTAATTGGCCTGTATGCGTTTGTATTGTTTTACTTCCTACACAATTGTTTTAAGTATATAATCATTATATTATTTTATGTCCCCTCTGTCCCCCGTGATTTCGGTCTCAGGGCCTCACTTTTTAATTCCCTGGTTAGTAATAATAAATCTGCAATGTCCAGGCAGACTTAAAGAGAAATAAAATTAGTGGTTAAAATTGTGAAATGGTGCAGTTTGGTTAGGTTCAGGCACCAAAACTACTTAGTTAGGTTTAGGAAAGGATCATGGTTTGGGTTAAAACAAGTTATGTTACTTATATGACTTAACTTGTTAGGTCTGCAGTCCTGTGAGTCTCCCTCTCCCTCTCCTGTGTATGTGTGTGTATGTGTCTGATTAGGCTACAGGAGTGGAGCCAGGTGCACGGGAGTCAAGCCCAGCTGCTCATCGTCATCTCATCTAGCCTGCTGATATATACCCAGTCATCCATGCAACTCATTGCCAGATTGTAGTCTATAACTGCCCCGTCAGTCTTTTTTCTTGCCGTCTACCTTTGGATCTTGTGCTAGTGAACTTTGTTTAAAGCTGTTGTTTTTTTTTTGTGTACAGACTCCCCGCTGGACCTTGACTCCCTTCTCTGCTCCACCCTGCTCATTCTGGATTCCCCTCTTCACTGGACCTGCCCCTGGACAATCCCTTGCCCCCATCCCTGCATTTTAAAGTTTGTCATTAAATCCAGTTACCTGCCATTTCTGTCTCTGTGTGCTGAGCCTTGCATCTGAGTCCTACAACAAACCTTAACAAAACTTGTGAGTTAAGTAATTATGTAACTAAAATCAATCAATATTACTTTTTGTTTCACACAGGAAATGAACATCAAGAACACCATGATGATACTCGAGGCCTTCCCCCAGTGCGTTCAACTAGGACGCTAAAGAGTGCCGTGTGTTAGTTCCAAAGGATGTGACAAACAATAGGTATTTGATGTTCTGGGAATACTAACAGGCTGGGTGGCTGTAAGCTTGTGCATTTGGTTAACAAATATTTTTAGTTAGAGATTTGCAGTATCACCAGAGCCAGTGCAACTACCTACTACTGCAGCTTAGCTATAGGTTAGCTGCTGGTGTTTATATGTTCTCATTGTTTACAGAGACATCTGCTCATCTTTCTCAGTTGGTTAGTTTTTCACCATTGAATTTATTTAAATTTCCTATACAGTTCAAGGGCAAGACTCGTGTTTGTACATTTTAATTTACAACCTGTAAAACTTTTACAGTTCAGGACTTTAAAGGCTTCTCAGTAGTTGTGTCCCCAATATAATGCAGTTTTCATTCATGGTGGTGAATACCGATGTCTTCTAGATAATTTAAGTAATCTTGACTAAAATAATTTGTATTAGCTGCTGTTCAGTTTCTTTATTCCCTGGGAGCCCTCACTTTACATAAACATGGAGACTCTAACCGTAAATGTGGGGACATTGTTTCCAGTTCCGGCCCTTATTACCTTACATGCTTTTCTTGAGGCGCATTAGATAAAATGATCACTTTCCACACTGTATGTTATCCTATAGCTCAGGCAGTTAACGGGTCCTGTATATAAGCATTAGTGACTTAAGTAAAAGTTATAATTTAACAGTACAAAAATGTAAGGTATGCATTATATAAAGTAAATGCAGGAAAATTGACACTGAGTGTTTTATTATTATCAATACTCTATTGTTGGGTCACTATCACTGATGCATTAGTGTGTAAGAAGAATTTTACTGCTGGATTTGGTCAAAGTGGAGCTGTTTTAAACTACTTTATATTTCAGGTTAGTTTAATCTGTAACAATGAATTGCTTTTTATAAGCTCTTTATATTTTGTGCCTTTCTTCTAGAACAACATATAGAAGCAATTTCTGATCTGATGCCCATGGCAACATCTGCTGATGAACATTGTGAGATGCAGTTGAAAGCTAGTGAGTTAAAGAAGTCATAGTCTGCTTTTTGGCCTTTACACTCTCCTTTATTGTTTCTTTTTTTGTGCATGTAATAGGTTTGCAAAGTGAAAAAGCCAAAAGTGAGTTACCATCTCCTACAAAAACACTACTCATGAACTCCCTTAAAACTGTAAAGCCTAGACTCCAGCATCCATTCTGGTCCGACCTTTACTTCCATAACCTTTGCTTCACTATTTAAAGTGTGTCCTAGCAGCTAGTGTGGCACTCCCTCAAAAACACTGGTGGAGAAACACACTGAGCTGCAGCGTGCAGTGACAAGAAATCAACCCGCTGGCTCTCCTCTCACCCACCCTCCCTAATGAATGTTAGATACCCTGCAGACAGTGATTGGACATAAAGTTGTTGTTGTGATGTATAGACAGTACATAGTTAAGCTGTGTAACAACACGTACATGCAAGTTGGAGAGTAGGTTGTGCACGTTTCCAGGAATTAACTCTACGCGTCCGTGAGATTCAATTCAGCACCTTAATGTGGGGGCAGTATGTCGGATCTGAAAGCAGGTCAGCAGCAGTCCACTGACCACACACCAACCCAGGTGGTGCTGGTGTGCAGTTGTTTTGCCAACCGGCATTAAACACAAAAGAAGACAGTCAGCAGCAGGCTTTAAAAGAAAATATTTATGGCGGGATGTTTACAATAAAACTCCTGGAGCTAGTCCACAATTATCGTCTCTTTCAAATCACAACCTGCTCAAGTGTCGCTATGTTTGGTTTGTCTACAATGTGCAAATTCAGAAGTTGTTTGGTTTGTCTACAATGTGCAAATTCAGAAGTTGTTTGGTTT
>JAPMOB010211401.1:1749-18007 GCA_029875015.1 Lepomis gibbosus | reverse complement strand
ATAATAATAATAATAATAATGCAGAGGCTGTAAGAAAACAGGAGAAGTTGTTGTATTGCAGGATTAACAATGAATCAAAGTGTAAGTCTGCTGTCCTCATCGCAAAGTAAATGGATCAGAGATCAGTAGTTACCTGGGGGGTATGGGGAGGGGGGGTTAAAAGGTAAAAACTCAAAGTAGAGCACAGTCAAGTTGAGCACGACTCATTTCTCCATGTCTAATATTGTGCAACCCAAACCATTACAATAAAACAGTGACTTCCTTATATCTGCAATATAGCCATCTTGAAACCATCTTAATGTTATTTGAGTATTATACATTAGAATCTATAAATATAAATCGCAAAGCCTACATACAGCTGAAACACATGCATGAATGTTTTGTACACTGACGTACATCTAAGACAATTCAACCCAGTGTTTAAAGGTTCTCTACGTGACAAGCTACCATGGAAGTTGGAAAACAAGTTCATGCAAGGAGCAACGTTGAAGGTGTTGAGGACTTCCCTGCACACAAAACTGGAAGTGTCATATTGATATAGCATCTGCACACAGAGGTATAAGTGTGTTAAGAAGTGTGTGTGGTCATGTTTTGTGGCACAAAGGGAACTGTGTTACCAGTTCAACCACTTTTAAGTATACTCATGTATTTTGGTCTTATTACTGTGAAACCATGTCCTTTTTTTGTGTGTGCAAGAGTAGACACAATGCCGGTCATCATGGTGTTTGAGGTGTGTGTGAAGTTAAGAGTGAGCACACATGCTGGACTGCAGGACTTCTCCAGCGTCTGAGACCACTCTTAAATTTTGCAAAGCTTTTAAGAGAGCCAACCTAAAAAAGGGAGAAGAAAAACCACATTAGTACAAAACAGCATTTTAAAAAATTCACAACCAATATACATTTTAAAATCGTAGATTTTTTTCTACAACACTATCAAGAGTAGCCATTGGTTTTGTGATTATAAGCAAGTGTCAGGAGAGGTGAAAAGAACAGCACACAGTGACGTTCACAATAGTGGCATGTGGTCAACAACGCTTAAATCGGTTTCAGGGTGTTTCTCAGAAACCGTATTTACTATCCTCTCGTTTTATTAGATTCTACTGTAGTGAAGTTGTACTTAGTCGAGTGTGAAATAAGCAAAGGGATACTCACTCTAGTGACAGGGGAGCCAATGGAAGGCATTGAGGAAGAAAAGCACACAGTTAAGTGGAACACAAACACACAGTGCAAACAAACCCAGGCTTCAACCCAAAAATAACATGCTTTAGATGGGGTTTTAGTGGCCTAAGTGCAGGTGACTGTATGGGCTCTGATCCAGCATGTATACACAACCACGACATATGGTAAACCCAGCACAAACTAGGACCTCTAAATATTAAAGCCTTTTAAATACACACAAGATCTGTTTCTCTGTGGTGTGACAATCTCCTGTTCGTCATGTTGTGCCAAGGAAACTGAAGCATTCATGTTTGAAATGATTTGTATTCAAGTATTATATGCACATACAAAAAAAAACACTGGATATGAATGTTGATACCCATTGGCCTAGTATTAAATAAAGACAGAAAACACTTTGATTCAAAGGGTTTATGAGTGTATTTTTCCTTGGAGTAAAAAAAACAACATTTAGGGTTCTTATTTGCAATCCAAGTTAATTTGGAGTACTTTCTGTATTAGTATTTTTTTTCTTAAGACTTTAATATTACTGTCCTTTGAATCAAACGCCATGGAGATGGTAATTATCATCATCAACATCATCCCCACTCAGTTCTGTCTCCAAAGCAAAACACAAAGTTAATGAATGTCACAAATCAATACAAACAAAATATATCCTTAAAAATGTTAAGAGGGAAGGAAAATTTTGTTCTGTTTTCTGCACAAGCAAAAAAGCGCACACCTCAAATGTTATGCTTTAGCAAGACTGTTTAGGGAAAGCGTCTAGAGATGAGAGAAAAAAAAACTATCATATTGAGGTAGCTGTGCTCTGCCCAGTGCAGAAAAACTGGCTTATTTTCAAATCATTGTAGTAAAAAAAAAATACATCCATGAAGATAATTTATACTCTAACATTGGGGGACACACACAATTAAATTAGAAATGAGAAACCACATATAGTTCATGCTTGGTCGGTCACAGGACATGCGGTTTTTGTTTTTCAAGATATTTTTCTCTTTTGTTTAAGCAGAGCATTCAAATGTTCACTCCCAAACCTTTCCTCGTCCTCGTCTGCCACACAGAGCTTGTTCTCTCTGAAAGAGTTCTGAGTTTATACTGAAGACACAATGGTAAACATTAGAAAATAAATCAAGGCGGTATGTCTAAGCCACGCTGGTCAAAAAATGTACAAAGTCAAAAACAAAACAAACGGTTGCATAAAATTCAATCTCTGTACAGAGTAATGGATTTCTGATATCTTAAGTTTCTTTTCATGTGAAGGGAAGCTAAACAAAACAATTTGTTCTTACTGTAGTGACAAACGCTATTCCCAAAAATCATTAAAAATATAAACCTTATAGGCAATATTGACATGAAGGAAAAAAATGGCAACAGTATATTTTCTTTCAAACCAGCAACAGGGCTATGGGAGTGATGGTCTTCTAACACTAACAAGCATTTAAAGCCTCACCCATTCTCAAATCCTTTCCTGACGCAAACCAGTGACTTATCAATGTTAACATTTTATATTATTTGTTGTTTCATGTGTTAAAGTTGGTCCTTCTCACACACACACAGTAATACACACACCAACTCTACAAACACGCATACACGCTAGCTTTGCACATGTAGGAAGGGCAGAGAGGGCAGAGGGAGAGGAAGGGAAGTGATGGTGGTGGGAGGGGGGAGGGAAATGGAAAAGTCGAGGTTGTGCTCAAGTCAGTCAGGACCAGAACATGTCGGCCATGTTAGTGTCGGAGCTGTAGATCCAGAGGACCAAAGGGAGGGATACGGCCACAAAAGGCCAGGAGATGCCCTCCATGCATGCAGACAGGATGCAGCCTTTGGAGCCTGCAGGCTTCTCCAGCTCTTTACCAGGCTCCAGGTAGTTCCTGGCGGCAAACTTGAGAAACTCGTCCAGTAAAATGACAGGCAGGGAGATCTTGAGCACCATCAGCCATTGTGTCAGGTTCAGAGGTGTGATCTGGAAGATGATCTGAAAAGTACAGAAGACAAAAGTTAAACCACGGTTCAGTCAGCATGGTAACACATTCTTGTTTTGTACCATGACAACACTACTTTCGTTTCGTGTGACCCTCATTTAACAGTATCACATTCTGCATGTCTCGCTAAAAAAAATCTCACTGGAAGGGGCTCCACATAGAGGATGAGGAAGTGGAGAGACATAGAGAGGCAGATGGCTCCTAGCAGCCACACGTTATCCCAGGGAGGCATCCTCAGCAGGGACTGGTTCTCTGACACACTGAGAAACAAACAAAGACAAATGGAAATGTTTGTTAAAAACTCACAACGTAAGAACTAGAAATACTGTAACGTATGTTTATTGCCCCAAATAAAACACAGGGCTTGTGTTAAACTGAAAACATTGGTCCCACAGAGCATTATTACTAAGAAATTATTACTAGAAATAGTTACTAAGACATGTTGCCCTTGCTAAGTTACTGATTCACACCTGGGAAGACGCACTGCTCAAACTAACCTGTTCAGGGCATTGCACATTTCAATGGTGACCAGCACAGACAGGGCCATGGTCATTGGGTAGGGGGACTCAAACACCTTACAGTCCAGACCCTGGAAGTCTGGATTCTCTGGACTACACTGCAGGAAGTGACTCTATAGGGAGTGGTAACAGGAGAAACGAAACACAGATTAACACTAACATCAGAATAAATTAACTTTCTGTGCGGAAGTTTGCACAATTAGCAGGATGGTAGTTTTTTATACCAGCTGGTAAAAGGTGATTCTTGGACCATCCTCCGCAGCAACAAACCACCAGGCAGCAGCACCGACAGTGGCAGCACCCACATAACCTGGTGATGCAAATCAAAAAGATGTCACTCACACATGCACATAATTGACACAGATGCCTACCTACATTACCTCCTCTTGATGTAGTTTCCACATGGCGAAGAATGGAAACACTAATCAAGAGTGTCACAAGCACCAGTGACTTACATCCAATGGCTAAGTATCTGAAGAAGAGCCACCCGGAGATGAGGGGCTCCCGGGCGTTGCGTGGTGGTTTGCTCATGATGTCCAAGTCTGGTGGGTTGAAGCCCAAAGCAGTGGCAGGCAAACCATCGGTCACCAGGTTGACCCAGAGTAGCTGCACAGGGATAAGGGCTTCAGGGAACCCCAGGGCTGCAGTCAAGAAGATACTACACAGAAACAAAGCATAATTATGAAAAATAAAGGGTTAAATAAATTGTTTGACATTAAGGTGTGAAGTGTGTGTATTTCAAAAGGACAGAGTGTGTCATCCTTACCAGACAACTTCGCCTACATTTGAAGAGATGAGGTATCTGATGAACTGCTTCATGTTGTTATAAATGGCTCTGCCTTCCTCAACTGCAGCTACAATGGTGGAAAAGTTGTCATCGGCCAGCACCATCTCAGAGGCGGTCTTAGCCACAGCTGTGCCTGAGCCCATGGCAATACCAATTTCAGCCTTCTTCAGAGCAGGAGCGTCATTTACTCCATCACCAGTCTGAATGGGGAGTGAAAAATAGAAAGGAAAATATAACAGGAAACCACTTTTTATAATGAATTTCAGTATTTTACAGTGTACAACTTTCACTTTTCACTTGGATCACTGAATGTCATCTGGTTTAATTTCAAGACTTGAAAGGAATTGTGCACGGCCGAATAAAACAGAATAAACTAATACATGGTAGACAAAGACAAAGTTTTATTAGTCCTTAATTCTTACCATAGCTGTAATCTCATCATAGGACTGCAGAAACTCAACAATCTTGGATTTATGTGAAGGCTCAACACGGGCAAAGCAGCGGGCCTTGACCACAGCTTCTCTTTGTGCAGCAGGCGACAGATCATCAAACTCTCGGCCAGTGTATGCCATGCTGGAAACATCGTCGTCCTCTCCAAAAATACCAATACGTCTGCAGATAGCCACTGCCGTCCCTATGACACAAATGACAGCATGAAAGTTAGCATGCACAACTGTACTATTTGAGCATCCCCCTTGCATGTAGTGCTAGATGTGCACATATAAGACTGAACACTGCAAAAATAAAAAACAAAAGAAATCTTCATTTACTCTCTAAACAGATGTGACTTTCTCTACGTACCCTTGTTGTCTCCAGTGATCATAATTACTCTGATGCCTGCAAGACGGCAGAGTCTGATAGAGGCTGCCACCTCTGCCCTGGGAGGATCCAGCATGCCCACACAGCCAACAAATGTCAGATCAGTCTGGATGATAAATAGAAAATAGATGCAACATTCAGATTATTTGCTTATTCTTACTTACAACTGCAATAATGAACCCATGAGTGAGAGAAAAGCTTCAGGAGAATCCAGCAACCAAATCAATCCGTCCCGGCTCTCACCTCGTATTCAATAAAGCGGGTGGAGTCCTCTAACGCCAGGTTGTCTTTGCTCATGTGGCTGTCTCGGGTGGCCAGAGCCAGACAGCGCAGGGTGTCTTTGCCAGTTCCATATTCCCTGATCACAGACATGAGTTTTTCCTTGATGCTAGGGGTCAAGGGCACCTTGTTACTCCCTACACGGATGTGTGTGCACCTGTCAATCACTCCCTCAGGGGCACCCTACAAGCAGACACAGACGAGAGAAAGAGAAAAGGACGGAACAATTTCTAAGTTAAACATTTTCAAAACCTTTTATTTACATTTAGAGGAAACCAATTTTCACTTATCCTTTTAATAATAAGATTAAATCTTAATCTAGCTCATTATAGTACTATCATGTTTACAGAAAAAGCATTTATTTTAATAGCATGGATAGACATCCAGAAAATCTAGTGACACCAGTAATTTTTTTTATGTCATAACCTTGGACAATGCAAACCCTACAGTAATTCTCAATTAGCATATTTCTTACCTTTACAAACATCTTGCCAACAGAGGAACGAGCCTTATTGGCAGTGCAGTACACAGACATGGACTTCCTGTCTCGGGAAAATTCCAAGGTGAACTCTTTCTTCATCAGCTGCTTGATCACCTAAAGATGTGACAAAGCACAAATGCAATTGCCTTGTATCAGTTTCTGCATTTTGTTTGTTTCACTCTATCTGCATAAAGTACAGGAAACTGCAAAAACACGCAAGGTAATTATTTTGAAGAACTGAGTGGTACATACAGAATTACAGGCGTTGGCTCTCTCGACCTTGGACAGGCCTCTGACATCTGTATCAAACACGTTCATCTTCTCCACCAGGCATGTGAGAGCCGTCTCTGTGGCCTCACCTACCTTCTCATACACACCTTTGGTCTGGACACGTACAGAGAAAAATTAAAAAATAAATAAATAAAACATGTGGTCATCCTTCAGCAAAAAATGTCACAAAAACATGCAAGGCATTGTCAACGGAGCTACATTGGGGGTGAAGGATAATGCGCCAGTTAACTTGCAAAAAATATTAAATACAAACCTCATTATAGTCCAACGAGGAATCATTACACAGAGCACAGATAGAGGCCAGCTCCACCAAGGCATCATACTGGGAACATTTGACTGGTTTGCCGTCACTGAACCTAAACAAAAAACACAGATGGAGACAAAGTTTCAAATAAGCCAATTGTATGCCTACTTTATGAAAAACATAGGAGTTTGTATTTGTAACATGTTGAGACCCACATGGTGTAAATCAAAGTGTTTACACCTTAGCTTAGAAGGATCGCATCCAAGTAGTGTGAAACAGATTTATTTTGGTACATAACATAAACATCATTAAAGTATTAAATTATGAGACTGTACTCACACTTCTCCCTCCGGCGCATATGTGGAGCCAGTAATGGTGAATTCCTTTACAGAACAGTGATCACCCTCTGCCCGATCAATGATAAACATCTAGAAAAACAAACATTTTAGATGCAAACTATTAGTACTCAATACTCAGGCAAAAAATCCTGGACAAGAGTTTCAACTTTGTGTTTGTACCATATCTTAAGTGCCAAAAAGAAAAGATGGACAGAAAAAATGAGATTTAGATAGACAATTCATCCAGCAGGTGGCAGCAGACTACCATCCTCAGGAAAGAAACCAGCGTTCAAAACATAGAACAGATGATAATAATAATAATGAAATGCTGAGCCAAAGCAGACACTAAGCACTCTGGTGGGGAGGCTCCATAAATGTCATCTTACAGCAAGGCAGACACAGAATTCCTTTCTGCAGTCACACTATATGAATATATTGTATAAAAGTCAATCACACTAAGGTGGAAACAGTTTGACTTTGAGTATCCAAATCCTTGGTAAAGAGACTGGTCACAGTGTCTGGTTTATTGGGGCTCCTCATAAAATTAATTGTATTTTTTAAATTGAAAGTACAATAGACCACTGAAAAACTAGGCATATCTTATAAATTTTCCCCATGTAAAAATATAAGAGAATGTTTATTTTTCCAAGACAGAGATATTTTGATTTCAGCAACCAAGGACAAATCAGAGGGGGAAAAGAGGTAAACAAAACAAACACTAGAATCGCTACTATAGGTGTCAAAACACATGCTTAAATACAAAGGGGAATGAAAAATATAGATATCTGACTAAAATGATGAGGTGGCATTACAGCTGCAGGGCCTTCAGGCACCCGCAAGATTGCAAAAAGAAGTGACGGCAGTTGCAGTTGGACTGAAAACACAAGAGCAAATAAGGAATTTAATTTTAGTACTATTCTATTCAGACAGGTTGGTTTGGATGATGCTGATGTGTCAAGCACAAGCATCTCTGTCAGTGACTATCAAATAGCCAGAAATAGCATCCTGTGGTTTCCGAAATTAGGCCTTTCAAAAAATTGCTAAACATAATTTAGACTTTGAAATCGTTCATGATGAGCGAGGCAAGAAGAAATACGGGGGGAGAGAGAGGATCTTTCAACACAAGGTCAGTTATGCAACTCGACTGCTCGCTCTGCTGCAAGTGACTAAATACTGCATACTGATCAGCATGTTGCTGAACAAGAAGGGGGAGGAGAGTAGAATGAGGAGGGAAGAAAGGACGAGGGAAACAGACAACCTGCAAGATAAAAGGCTGAGGAATAGCACTGAAAAAGATGGATAGACAAAGCGGGGGNAACAAATGGGCTGGGATGCAATACTAAGGGAGAAATCATGCCCACTTTATAGTCTAATATACTCAGTAAATACAGCAAATAAGTTATACAGCAGAAGTAGAGAAGCCAAGTAAGAAAATAAATACCCATACTTTTGAAAGGTATTTCTCTGTTTAACTAAATCCTTCAATATCTGTTATTAGCCATTCAGCAGTGCTAAGTGCTCAATAAATCTCTACTGTCAGCTTAAGGGGTTGATTTATTGTTCAGTAAAAATTTACACTTGAAAAGTTCTCAGATGTCAGGGAAGTAACCAGCCCATGCTTTTTTCCATGTATGGCGACTGTTTTAAAATTCATATTTTGGACTCTTCTCACATTTTTCTTTTCATTTTCTTCCAGTTTTAAATGACCAATTCCATTTGCTCAGCAGACTTCATCACCACTAAGCATTCTGTAGCCCTGGGCAGGATGTACACTGCTGTCAGTGTTACATGGTAACTAAAAATTAGGTCGGGGTCCAGAAAATGTTAGGAGACAAAACCTTTAAGCTGGATCACTCCAGTTTAATCACTGGCAGCTTCAGCTCCAAAGGGCCCACTGTCTTCTGTTAAAATACTATGGTGTGCTACTTAAATATTTTCCCCGATGCAATCCTATTCTAAGGTTTAAAAAGAATACTAATTTCACTCACTTGCCCCATCCGCAATTAACCTTCGATCAACTCATTCAGTGAGACCAAGCGGGAAGCTTCTGTACGAGACATGAATCCAATGCGAAGTCCCTTAAACCTGCATTCTATTGAACGGCCCGCAGGGGGCGATTCTTCTGGGTACGAAATGAAATCCAGTTCCATTAGAAATAATGGCAAAATGACCCTACTTCTCAGCTGATTTATTAGGTGTGTTTAAGGTGACTGCAGCTGACTTTCGCCGACTTGATAGTCTAATGTGAGCTGCAGATGACTGCAGGGGCAGGGTATAAAAATGGTACCATCAAGTTGGACACATTCTACCTGCATCAGCTTGCTGTGAGCTGTGATCAATGACTGATACCGTGGCATTTGCAAAGAAAAATGCTGTGATGTTTTGCAGCGCTGGTGAAACCTGAACACAACTTATAACCAGCATGCATCACCTTAAGTCAGCGCTGCGCAGTGGTTGAATGAAGTCAAAAACACCTATTACCTCTGTAAACACTTTCCTGATGAGTTTATGGTCTCAATTGCTAGTTTCAAGTCTTGTTCAATACAACATGATGTTCATTTAGTAAATTATGGTGGGATTATCTGCGAATAACAAGTTGTTACCATGGTGACCTGTCAATCAGTCTACAGTGACTCATACCCACGGCACTGTGTGAATTAAATTAGACCAGTGCCGTTGAAAAAGCTTATTAGGAGATGCCTGTTCACTTTTTCTGGTGAGCTAGCTAGCTACACTGTCTCGTCCAAATATATCACTTCCTGGTTGCAAAAAGTCAACATGGCAGCAGCCTATCGGCCAAACTCAAGGCTCAAAATGGCAGTCCACAAACCAAAGGGTAACATTATGATGGCTACGTCCACTTCTTTCCACAGAGTGATCTGGAGTAGTCTATACACCATTTACACATGTAAAAGATCCCAGGTCTAAGGCAGCATACATGGTTAAGATGTGTAGTTGTGCGTGCACATGTAGTCGTCATTGATGGCCAAAGAATTTTGTCTGATAATTGATCATTTCTTTGATGATGCATGACTTTTGTTATGTTTATATAATGAGAAGCAGGTTGGCACCCTTTTTATAGTCTTAAGTACACAACAACTATTTATGTAGTTACACTGGTTACTATGAAACCAGTGTAAATGTAGTTAGATAAGCTAACAAAGTCTGTTAAGCTTAATGAGACGACATTTAATGGCTGCTTTCAAAAGCAAAATAGTCTGTAGGGTAAATATGGGAAGTCGTGGACTACTGGATTTCTGATTCACAGTTAAATCTATGGCATAGAAAACCTTAGACCTATTTAATATTAGATAAACATTTCATTTTTAAACTCTAAAAAGCCAGGTACAATTCACTTCAGTCGTTTATAAGAAGCCTGAGACAGACCTGGCTGCCAACATGTTTGCTGTTTAAACATTAATCAGGTCAAAATGTAATGGCAAGTGTTCTTTAACATTATATATTATTATTTTCTGTCTCTTTTTCATGAAATTGTGTATCTTACACTAATTTGTTGTAGCTATGAATTTGTTTAACATCTTATTCTAATGGCAGAATTCTGACTGGTTAAAGCAAAGACATTACAATCAATGCAATTCTATTCTGTCCAGATGGTGCTGTGTTCATATCAGATTTATGATAATACATGACATTCACAAAACAATACACTATCAATCATTTGCTGATAGTAAAGGCTACAGGTTTCTTCTCTCTGGTGCTGCCGCTGTTCACCCTTCTCTTACCCTGCACACGGACATCTGATTGGTAGTCAGTGTGCCAGTCTTGTCAGAGCAGATGACAGATGTACAGCCAAGGGTCTCCACAGAGGGCAAACTGCGGACAATGGCATTCTTCTTGGCCATGCGGCGTGTTCCTAAAGCCAGGCAAGTAGTGATGACAGCAGGCAGGCCTGGAGAGAAATAGCAACAGAACCACAGAGGGGAAAAAAGGAGAATTAAGATATACAGGTGAGGAGATTTTTTTTCCTCAACTGATGAAAATACCATTGTTTGTCCATGTATCATCAACAGTTTAAAACAGAGCATAGAGCATAGCACCTGAACCTCTCAGAGCTACAAGCATGTCAAGGACATGGCTGCATGTGTCTACCTCTCCAACTTACCCTCAGGGATAGCAGCAACTGCCAAAGCCACAGCAATCTTGAAGTAGTAGACAGCTCCTCGGATCCATGAGCCTCCATGGACAGGATCATTGAAATGCCCAATATTGATCATCCACACAGC
Source organism: Lepomis gibbosus (assembly GCA_029875015.1). NCBI lineage: Eukaryota > Metazoa > Chordata > Actinopteri > Centrarchiformes > Centrarchidae > Lepomis > Lepomis gibbosus. The sequence continues at coordinate 6,849 of JAPMOB010211401.1, read as the reverse complement.
AATGCAGATCAGTGTAATGACCTTGAATTATACATCAGTTTAAATTTAAAGATCATATTAAGAGCAATCAAATAATCATCAAAAAGGGAAAAATGAGAGGATAAGAAGGCTTAACAAATTACCTTGGATAGTTGCTGTCCGAACTCGTCCAGCTTCTGCTGCAGTGGTGTGCGCTCCTGCTCTGTTGATGCCATCTCGTCACGGATTTTGCCAATCTCTGTGTTGCCACCGGTGGCCACCACCACGCCAACAGCTTTACCAGCAGCAATGTTGGTCCCCTGTAGAGTAGTGAAAAGCACACGTTAGACAACAAAACATAATACAAATAAACAACTTCTGGCCATAGGGGTAAAACTATTCTGAGACGTGTCAGAAAGACACAAAGAGGATTCAACTTGAAACAAATACAGATACAAATACGAATACTTGCAGCAAATACTTTAAAGTTAATACTTTCATTTCCTAAACACATTTTCAAACAGTGCAAGCTGTCATGAAGACAAAAGTGACAATTTAGTTTGTAGACAAGCAGAATGGAAAGAGTGAAATCTGGCAGCTCAGACAGTTGTTGTTATTGTACTATCAATCTATACTAAAATGGTCTTCTGAGTAACTCACAGAAAAGAGCATGTTCTTCTTGTCCTGGTTGACAGCGCGTGGGTCAGGCACCGGGTCAGTGTGCTTGATCACAGACACAGACTCTCCTGCAGGAAGAGGCAACAATTCAGTTGTGAGGCTTGGTTGACACTTTGGGCAGATATGTGTGGAAGAGGCTTTGCAGCTGACTGAGCAGGCTTGACAATTATCAAATACTGCAGTGCCACTGCTTTTCAAACCCCATATCTGATGTGTGCTTGCACCGTGTGTGTAATCAACTGTACAAGGTCTGCACTGTTCTGATAGAGTAAGGCAGGGAGCATTTGACAAGCGGTATGGCCATGAATGGGGAAGGGAAGCGAGGAGAGAAATAGCTGAAACACTAAAATATCCCATGGAATTTGCTACCAATTAAGGCAGCAAAGCAAGACAAGAGCCTTAAGGACTTAATTCACATAACCCTCTTCTTCCGTGTGTTACACATCTTTCAATTTTCTCCCCTTCTAATCTTTTCCATCTACATCGCTGTATAATTATCCATCCACAGATTCATCCATTTACTTTTTCTTTCCCCCACATCCCACTTTTTGTTTTGATATAGACTGAGCAGCCATAACAACAGGGTGTAATGAGGGCATGTGCGTTAAAGGAGGAGGAAATTGTCTATTCTTGTTCTGTCAGTGCTGATCAAAAGAGGTGAGTAGGTTGCAGAGACAGGCCAAGAAATGATCTACATGTGTGTTACCTACACGCGAAACAGAACATGTATAATCCAGTGCAATTGGTGAGGAAACAAAGACACAAACAGACAAAAAGGGGCTCAACAATTTAGAAATGATTTTACCTGTAAGAATTGATTGGTCTACCCTCAGTGTGGTTGACTTGATGGATGTCAGCCTGATATCAGCGGGCACCTTATCACCAACTGTGGACAGAAACAACAAAGCATAGGAGACACTTAAGAACCTATTCACAATTTTAAAACATCTGTAAATGGCACCGACTACAGATGGATAAATACTGTACAATTAAAAAAAAAAAAATTACAGTGTTTAATCATGAAAAGAGACAAATTTTAAGATAAATACAATAAACAAGCAAACATTACCACACACAGACGAGTCTTATGTCAAATGCTATGTAATCCCAGCCCATGCTCCTTGGGAGTAATAAAATAATCAAACTCAAGTTATTTGTTGGAGAAAGGCTGAAGCAAAAAATTATTAATGTTCCACTCATCTCCTACACAAGACGCAAATAGATTGCTGCTCATTCTTTCCACTAACACATGGCTTTAGCAATCCCCAGTAAAACAAATGTAAAATATAAATAAACACTAAAATCCAAATAAGTGTTTCCTATGCAGGCAAATAAGTACCAAATAACCACTGACATTTATGAGCTTTGCTTAGAAGGGCATCAAACTGTTTGATTCCCTTGTAGGATTTCCTACGCAGTTTGGGTCTGGGCAGATCAAAACAGCAGCCGATAATCAGCCTTTCAGCTTTGTGGTTTGATTGAAGAAAAAAGTATTTTAAAATTTGACCCTTTTTCTGCATTCAGATTCACATCTGCTTTCAAGTGATATTTTTCTCTAAGTTCACCATTACAAAGTACCTGTAAGGGATGGGATTAGAATTATAAACATGTAGAATTCTCTCATGAAAGGTCAGAACCACGACGGAGAATCAAAATATCTAACCTTAGAAAATGTTTAAAAAGAAGACTTAAAATAAAGTCTTGTAACTTGCATAACACTGTCCAACTGCAGTAAGGGGTCCCATAGCACGAAAGCACAATGGACAATGCCACTGTTGCATAGTTAAATATGTTGCTTTCAGCTTACAGTAAGACATCACACAGCTTGAAAGGGTGCAAGTAAAGACAAAATATAAAGCAATGACCCAGAGGCCTTTAAGAGATCCCTCTGAGGACAGTGGTGACAGACGTGTAAACCAACCCTTGGGCCTCTGCAGTGCCCTTCTGAGTAGAGAGGGGGAAGGAGGAGAGAGGAGAATGGAAGAGGGATTAGATGAGTCCAGCAAAACACACGTCCAAAAATGGGAAAACTATTTTGATCAGCTGCAAACGTACTGCTGGATGAGGGGGAGGGCGAATGATAAAAACGTCTGTTTTAAACAAGAAGAATCCGCTCGTTGAACAGAAACAGTTGAAATAGAAACAGTGTGGTGTGTCCTTGTTTTAAGACTGTTCATTCATTCCCACCATTCTCACAAATCTGTGACATATTTAAGCCACTAACATGCACAATCAAGTGAGAAAATTCTACTCAAGTACTTTGTAACCAATAAAACACATACATCACTGCAGTGTTTCACATCTTGCTTACACTATACAAATAATCCAAAAATCTATGTTATTACTGTAAATGCAAAACATGTGGTAATGCTGAGCTCATGGTGAGTGATAACACTCCTCGACTGTACCAGTTGCACTACCAAATTTGGTACTTGACTAGAGGCTGTCAAAACCACTTAATCACCACCTGCGTACATTCAGACCAGATCCCTCTTAACTGACAGGAGATGGTGAAGTAGATGAACGACGCATAGCATCAGGGAGGATGTAAAGGAGACCAAGAACTGCAGTTGCTGGGAATATTTTACAACTCAAAGCCCTGTGGGAAGGCTACTAAAAAAAGTCACTAATTACAAAACCTCCTATGATTGACGTAACAGTGAAACGCCCCCCTATTTACCACCCATTGGTGTATACTCAGAATAAGGTCACATCAAGTAGAATAGCCCACTTTTACAGGCAATGAGAATAGTTTGGCAGGAAGGAGACATTACAAGATCTATTCATTATCAAGGCCTTTTAAATTAAACCCTTCCAATAACAAACCAAGACCTATGTTTGTAATCTTAATTTCCCTAAGTATACTGTGTTCACTGTCATGACAAACCTATTTCCCGTGGGGATAATGAACCTATTACGTTTCAAAGAGCAAATAATGCATTGGTATATGTGTGGCAATAACAATCAGATACTAGATAGATAAACATAAGCTGCCATTAGCAATGCCTCTGAAATTATGCTTGCTGTTTATTAATGTTGCAGCGAGTCATTTTGGCACACAATGAATAGTTATTTTTCAATTATGCAAGACTTTGCTGCAGTGAACCACACTTTGCAGCTGCTTCAACTTAAAGAGAGAACCAGCTATCTTTCCTTTCATCTGACATCACAAGCTCTTTTTTTAAGCTTCGGTTTTTCTGGGAAATAGTGCACAGCCTGGGGCAGGGTCCTTTCTTTCTCCCATGTGAACAAAAGGATTTTATTTGTGCTATCTGTTCCCTAGAGTGAGAGACAAATGTCAGTCTGCATACACTTGAGTGATAAAACCCCATGAGTGTCATTTTAATACCCTATCCAGGGTCTGTATCCCCACCTTTCCTTCCACTAACTGATTGACACCATTACCTCTTGCGACTGATACCACAAGTCTTGACACTTGTGATGAACCGTAGGAAACATTGCAGAACCAAAACATACCAATTTAACAAGTCTTTCGGATCTGAGTTATAGTGCAGATTACACCCAACTATTCATAATGGGGGGTCCAGTGAAACTTGAAAGGCCTTAGGGGGTTTGTATATTTTCTCTCCCAGTGGCTGGAGGCTCCCTGATGTGCTAGCACGCAAGCTTGCAGCCTTCTGGGACCTTTCATAAGTCCTCTTACTCTCAAGGGACTCTTCCATGTCTCTTATGAATGGAAAAAAAATATCACAAGACCAAACCTTATCGTACACAAACATACATGACACTGTGTATACTTTATCATTTCTATGTGTTCTAAATGAAGCAGGCAAAAGGAAAAAAGCAAAGAGCTTGAACAAGTGGAATAGTCAGCAGAGGACAGACAGAAAAAATTGCTTGGGTGATGACAATAGACAGACTCTCCTACACTCTCAAACACAAGAGAGGTAATCTGGCCATGTGGCCATCTGTAGAAAAAAAATATTTATCAAATTGAATCTCTAACGTCTCTAAATGTAACATCCTGTCTTGCTGTCTCCTCCCACCCAGGGCAGGACAACACTAATGGTTAAGATATAAACACAAGCTAGGAAGAACAGAATGGACTAGTCTCCCATACAAAACACATCTGAGTTACATACAGCCAGCAAGAATTGGGGCAGAGAAAGAAAGGACATTTTATTGCACAGGATGATGTTGCTACAAGGGTCAAGGTCATCACTTTGGCAACAGACAAAGAACCTCATGTCTAATAAGGAATTGCAAGGTAAAAACAAAAGAGACCAAAGAGGCAAAGAACTGTCACTATTGCCTCAGTAGAGTGCTGGCAGTAAATAAAACCAGTAGACTAATTTTAATGAGACCTTGCAATACTCTAGAGAACAAACAGTGTATGAATGTCTCAACTGAGGGACAGTGAGTCATTGTGATGTGGGAAACACAAGGCAGCAACTGCAGGCATAACTGAAGACAAACAGGAAATGTAAAACCATCCTGTAAAAT
>JAPMOB010211393.1:0-39375 GCA_029875015.1 Lepomis gibbosus | reverse complement strand
TATATATATATACAGTAGCATATGGGGTCAAAAGAAGCTTCTGACCTGTGCTTTTAGTGTTTTTCATATAAGAATGTCATGATGATAAACTGACAAAAATTTAAGGACAAGTGATAAAAAAAGTTAGGATTATTTTTAGGCCTTGCAATAAATGAGTGATTTATTCTGCTATACTTTCTCCTCTTTGCAGGTATCATTTCGTCTGGAGTTTGAGTTCAGTCATACTGTCTTCCTAGAGCACGTCAGGGTTGTCCTGGAAGCCAGCAGGTGTGAACATAAATTTAAAATCTAAATACATTTCTTCTTACCATGGAGAGAGGTTTGTCCTTTGTGTCCTTACTGATGCTAACAATCAGCTGCAACTGCAAGTGAACTACAAGCATAAATATTTCAACTGGTGTGTCCTGCTGTAACATTGCTCACGCTCTTTGAATATTTTTGTCTCGTTCTCTCAACAGTGATGGCGAGGAAATGAGCACAGCTGACAATTTCAATGATATCTATTACTCGCTGAAATACGAGGCAGACCTTCTCTTCACTAGGTTTGTAAATTTCTTAACATCCTACCAAACAATGCATGTTGAGGTGATTTTGGAAGCAATGAACTTGGAAGTGCAAGTAACTGGAGAAAAGTGATTCAATGGCATCTGGAAAATGCTGAATAATACCAGTGTGGGAAAATCAGTTGACTGTATCTGTAATGATTTTGCTTTGTTATTGTGCATTTGAATAATGTCCTTTAAATGTAAGATATATTAATGAAACATAATTGTTTCTCAGATATATGTGTTGCATGCATTTTTCTTTAATTCAAAAGGGATTCAAATCCAACTCGGTATGACATCAAATCAGAACTGTCTCTGGAGGAGCCTGGAGTTATCGGTCCTCCTTTTAACTTCACTTTCCAGGTGAGAGCCAAAAGCTTTACTTTAATTTAATGTAGCAGGAAAAAACTGCTTGGAAATAATTTACGCAATTTGCTCCCTGTTGTCTCTCAGATTCAGAACCTTGGCTACTTTCCTGTAAAGGATCTGCAGCTCAACATTGAAATCCCAGAAATGACAAAAAATGGAAACCAACTCCTGCATATATCTGACTTCCATATTGACCAGGTGAGTGTGGGTGCTCTTTGGCCTTTGAAGTAACATTGAGTAAGTTAGGTATACTTTAGGTTTGCAGATTGTATTACAGATTGTACAATACTAACAGGTATTTTCACTCTCATGTCACACCTCAGAGAGATGGTACACATTGTTTACCGCCACAGCATGTGGCACAGAGCAGGTCGTCACCTGAGGACCTTTCACGCTTCTCCCGCTTGGTAATGTACAAACCAACCACATCCATTCCCAAATGGGATTTTTATATCCAACTTTGTCTTTGGTAGACCTTTTCCTTAAGGCTGATGCCTCATTTCTTCACTCAGAACCAGACCAACACCTTAACTTTGCCAATCCAATGCACTGTCAATGTGGCATCCTACAGAGAAATTGCAGTTAGAATCAGAGGAGCATTACGAATAGATACCTTACACGCAGTGAGTATGAAACCCCAAACATGCATGCATGCAAGTGCTCTATTCATCTTACTGTAATGACAGCTTTGTAGTCTCTCAGCTGTGTCATGTGTTTGTTAAAACTGGCAGCATGTTTTGATTTCCCCTCCAGCTGAAGTTTAAAATCTTGGAACTGGCAACCAGTGCATCAGTGGAGCTCCCTTCCTCCAGCCCCATGTTTTTACATGACGAGAGGCCTGTCAGACATGTGAGTCAAGAACAACTGATGCTGTAAATTGCCTCTGTCCCGGGTTTGACCTGACTCAAATCTGAACTCATAAAAGCATCATAATTTGATCAGATTTAACCTCTTTGTTTTTTTCTGAATTGAGTGTATTGTGCTTAAGGAGATCAGACAATCTTTAAAACTTACATGAATTAACTTAAAATATTACAGTAGTATTATATCTGTCATATTACAATTTATGTAACTGCAATTTATGTAATTATGTAATGTATGTCATAACATGACATGACTTTGACTTTGATGTAGCACTTATGTAACATATTTTCCCTGCAGTGACCACTTTATAAAAACTATCAATGGGCTTTGCTGCCGTTGAGTTTGGCACTGCTCGACTGAAGCAGTGTAGGACTAGATAGTAAATGTTGGTTTCGGAGAACGCGTGCTGTGTGGTGCTTAGGGACCGAAAGGACCAGCGGCACAACGTGTAAAAGTCTGGACTCAAACACAAATCTTTGCTGCCATCTATTGGCCAGACAGTCATACAGTCTGTCTTTATTATGCTTTTATTAGCAAATATGTACTGATTTATTTAGCTGACATGAGCTCTAAATGTATTATTAGTGTAAAAAGGGTAAGAGATTTTGATTCATTGTTTTTAACATATATCTCTTAGAGTTACAGTTAAAGCTATAATCTTTGTAAATATGTGATGTTGGGCCTGTGAGTCTCCATGTGCTGAATATAACTACAGTAATAACTATCTGGATTTATAATCCACTATAATCATCATGATCTCTGGGTAGAGGGCATTATTACTGCCTGTGAATGTCATAGATTCCTCATCTTTGTGGTCAGAATGGATGACCATACATTTACAGTAGCTTACTTAATTTATAATCATATCTATTACTGTACTATATGTACATTATATTTTCATTTTTGTTCAGGGTGACCAGATTAACTCTGCATCATAACACTATACAATAGCTGACTGAGTTCCCCTATATAAAAAGGAAATGAGATTTTCTAATCTAATGATTCAAATATCATCCTGTTTTGTCCACAGATAATATTGGAGATCAGGAAGGAGGGAGATTATAGAATCCCTACTTGGATTATCATTGGTAGCACGCTGGGAGGACTCTTATTGTTAGCCCTTCTCATTCTCGCTCTATGGAAGGTAAGTCATCATAATGTATAAAAGATAGACAATAATGAGAGGTAATTGCATTAAAACCTACTGTATGTCTTTGTTGAGACCGCCAAAGATGAGGTGTGCCTCAGTACTGTTGTTTTTAATGTACAATAGGTAATATCATATTGCTTAATACCAAACTAATTATGCTCTCCTGAAGTTATCTGAAAGCTCTGTTTTTCAGTTCAATTTTGAATGTGTAGCTCCAATTCATAACAGAAGTTATCTCATTACACTTTTCATATAGAGCAATTCTAGGCTGTTAATATTATTTAGAGAGACCCAACAGTTCCCACCATGAGCAAGCACTTGATGACAGTGGGATTTAACAGGCAGAATCCTCAAGCAGAACCTAGAAAGCAGCAAACTGCCCATATCACAGCAAACCTCTGTGTAGGGGTATGCTGCCACCCCGTGGTAGAGAATAAAATAATGCCTGTCATCCAACAGAAAAGTCGATTCTGACAGACTTTCAGATAATTTCAGTATTAAAACAGTGTTCATCTGGCTAAGGACAGGTATCATTTGGTATATGGTAGGCTCTATGGAGAAAAATAAAATAAATTAAACCACCAGAGTTTCCTGCATGTGCATGTTTGCTGAACGAGTTCGGTAGTTGTAACATCATAAATATCATATCAAAGCTTTGGTATAGAAATGTTTATGTAAAGATAATATCAGTCTCCTTTAATGTTATATATGTAAATTCCAAAATCAGGTCACCTTCCCTTTTTAGGGGAACAAAAGTTGAGTCTAATCATATATATTTATATATTTAAAAAAAACAAAAAATAATATCTAACTATCTAACTAAGGAAGCAACAACACAGATCAATGTCAAGATCGTATTATATTTGTCATACTGTTTGCCTAGCCATGCACAAGCCGCCTCAATACTCAGACATGCACAGTATACCACTAAGCTATTAAGGTGCTTGACAGGATGCGAAATACCCATCACCATTGGGACCGCCTAAGAAATCATAATTTAGAGAGCTGGATCAATCTTATCAAATTTACAGATGCTTGTCTCGTCTATGAGATTCTGCATTGTTTGGCTTTCTGCCGATGTTCAATATGCAATGAAAAGGAGGAAAATATGCTTTACATAATACAAATAAACATGAAAGAAAAGGTGATTTTACTTACTTTTGCTGGTTACAGCTCTTAGGACTGCGTGCAGACTGTGTTTGATTAACATCTCTCTCATTCTCTTGTTAGCTTGTTGCACCTTTTTGGCTTCACAAATTACACCTTTAACACTAGTATTAGTACAGGGAGTTGGTTAACCTCACATATTTTCCAACACAACTCCGCAAAATATTGAGGTCTTATCAGTTAATAAAAGTAACTGAAAACACCTGTGTGGCTGTGTAGGGTCTTTGTAAGCAAATTAAGTAATTAAAAGAGTAGTTGAGACAATAAATCAATCAAATGTACATGGACATTTAGATTTTAAACTCTGGGTGGATTGCAGATAAATGCAAACCAAACAGAGCTGTAAGTGCACTGAAAACTTACCATAATAGAAGTGGCAAAGACATCTCAACCCAGGATCTACTTGCACTGCATTTTTTGGGAGCTTTTAACCCTGTCTCACAATCTTTTTCATATGAACTAAGTGTGAAACATTGGTCAGCAGCTAAGTGGATGAGTGGACCTCAAGTTCAGATTATTTCTTCACACATACAGGTCACAAGGTCAAGAATAAACTTATATTGTTAGGCTGGACCTCTTGTCTAATTTCTCTCTGTGTTTCACTGTTCTCCCTCCCAGCTGGGCTTCTTCCGGAGGCAGAAGCGGAGAGACGAGGATGAGCAGGAGGCAAATGGGAAAGTGGCCGAAGAACGATAACGCAGGCTGAGGGCCCCCAGCAGACACCTTTTCCACAGGGGAGCCGACACTCAGGGACCAACCCGCCTCCCCCTGCTTCCCATCGCCACAGTGGCACCGTACAGAGAGCTCCGCATGACAGCTGATGCAAGGCTTGTTCAGTGCACTGGATTTGTCCCAAGCCACGACCCCTGACCCCCAAGAGTCAGCACTGTCACACTCACTTAGCATTCCTGCACTGTTGCGACATTAGGGCCTTCTTTGTCAATGTATTTCACTGCCCTCCATGTCGTCCTTTCTCAGATCTTTGAGCTCACGTTTTTTTCGCTTCAGGCTGGAGCTCTGGTGCTTTTTCCGGCCGTTTGAAAAGAAGAATAGAGCAGGCTTTGATTGATCTGTTCCATGAATTTCAGGCCACAATTTGCCCCTGAGGCAAGCGTTAGCCAATCACTCTTTTGTCTCTTCCTGATGTATATTTATTTAACTCTTGTGGTAAATTTTGAAATACATGAAAAACCTCAAGGGTGACTTGCCACCCAAATGTAAAGTTACTATACTGTATATTGAATTTGATGTTTAAAATATTTTATCTGCAACAGGTTCAGCTCACTTGCATAATAATTTATGAAGAAAAAAAAACTGAACTAAAGTTGCCAGAGTACAAAGAAGATTTGTGATGTTTATCTCACACAGACGTTTCTTGATCTTTTTCTACAGCAAAGAATCTTCTAAACCTGCATCCTCTCTTAAGAGTTCACTCCTTTTCTTTTAATATTTTCATCCTGGAAACCATGAAGGATGAACAACATTTGATGCACTTTTACTTTGTACAAAACTAACTTGAATTTTGTAAATAGTCAAGTACCTTTTTATATCCTTTCAAATATTATAATGGTTTTCAGTATTTTTCACATGGTTTATGGCATTTTTTGTAACTTAAGCCAAGTCAAACTAGTCAGCCTTGTGTTACTGAACCTGTTACAAGACGTTGCATGCCTTTTAACATGCACTGCATCAGAGCAAAAGGATGTGCATAAAATACTGCAGAAAAATTCTTATGAAGAACTGTAACTAAATGATAACCGGATGCCATAAAGATGAGTAAATGCACATTGCTTACAGTATGTCAGCACCGCCCAGGTGTTAACCAACACATGTCAGGTTGTCCTGTTTAATGAGGTGTGAAGAGCTTTTATAGCCTACAAATAAAACAGTGTATATGTATGTGGGTGTCTTTTTAATAGAAAAGCAAGAATGTATTTGAATTCTGTCAATTCATCTAATACAGAGTGAGAGAAAGAGTCCACATGATTCTTTGGAGATTGGAACATTCTGGGTTTTTCAAAAATCACTTTCTTGCCCAGAGATGACAAGACTGCTGTCCCAACTAACACTAGCACCTCTAAAGCTCACAAATTAACATGTTGTCTTACATTTTACATTTATTCATTTAGCTGATGCTTTTTTTCAAAGCCCCTTACAATTGCTATACATGTCAGAGGTCGCACACCTCTGGAGCAACAAGGGGTTAAGTGTCTTGCTCAGGGACACAATGGTGGATGGGTCACAGTGGGGGATTGAACCCGGGTCTCTCACACCAAAGGCATAGTCTTGTTCCATTGCTCCATCGCCAACCCAGTTTTTGTCTGCCAGGCAAAGTTCTCTCCTAAATTAGGGTGTAAACTCAAGGCCAGAGGTTTCCTAGTTACTAGTTAGTTTGTAACTACTAAAATTGGTTGCACCTTGATTAATTGGGTCAAATCCTTACCTAATGAGCTACAAGCATCGTAGTACACTGTGGTAAAGACAGATCTAAAATATCATATCAATAAATTGTGTCTCTACTGGATCACGGTCTCATGAAATGACAATGTAAAGAAAAACAGCATTTTACTATTACTGTGACGTTTTAGCATTCACACCTATCCTGGGGTATTTTTTTTACCAATTAAGTTGTTACTTAGAGTCATGACACCACTTTTATTTTAGCAATACATAAATCACAACTTAATCATTTAAAGTCCAACACTGGCTTCTACATTTCCGATAATGCAACCAGGTAGCATCAGTTCGTTTGATTATCCCTGGTGCGTTATACTCTCAGGTCTTTGAACCTTTCTCCAGTTTGTAACACATGCCAATTTTCTCAAACTTTAGAAAGTTCCTCCAGTGCCACAGAAGAAATTTTAACAGGTCCAGTGCTATTAATGTGACCATTATGTGGGAAATCTATGGAATGTGGCTTTAATTAGAAAACATTTGGGGATGATTTCTGTAATGTTCTTCACCCACCAGTAAAGGGCAGTGTTTGTCTCCTGTTGATCTTATGTAATGTTGATTGGACTACTCACTTTTTAATTAACAATCAATCAAAGTGGTTGGTTTCAGAGTCATCTCTCCTATCAAAAATAAATCTAAACAGTATTAACTTAATGTATATCTATAAACAGCTACAACTACAGAAAAGCTACATACTTAATTCAAACCTTTAAGCAATATAGCACAAAGGTGAATATGTAGCCACCTGCCGCTGTGAAGGCATGCAGATTTGATTCAACCAGCTGACACTAACCATATGCCACTGACAACAAAGAAAACCTATTGGGCCGTGAGAGGAAAATTAGATTGTTGCAGATGCAAATAAAATAAGATTTAGCAAGGGAAAAGGGTAAGCAGCCACACAAACAGAATTAAAAGATGAGCATTAAATCCAAGCATACAAAACATAGTCAATTGATCTGAAATGCGAGGTTATATGTAAACATACTGCAGAACATGTTACAGTAAATAGGCTCTAAGAATGAGACACAAATGAGCATTGATTCATTTCTGTGCTCTGTTTACTCATATATGTTACTTGTAGCATCTGCACAATTACTAACTAGCTACAGAAAATGTGTTGAATGTCCTTAAAAATGTGTGAATGTAAAACTAAAATGTGAAAAATAAAGATAAATGCAAATTGTGGAATCAAAATCAAACCCAAATGCTGTAACTGAAAACATACAGCTGAGATTTCAAAGATTTAATCTAAGGAAAAAATTCAGGTACAAAACCTGCTGTGCACTGATTGATAGGAATTGTCAACATGATGTGAAGTATAATTAAAAGAGTAATATAATTTCAAAATTCCCTACAGTAAGACAGTCTAAGTTTAGTTTTTTGGAAGGTTATACACAATATGTGTGTGTACAATATATGATGTGTGTACACTCTTTAAACTTTTTAAATGTTGAAATGACACATCATGTCTTATAGAAAGTATGGATAATCCTCCTGCTGTACACAACCCAAATGAACGTGCTGAAGCCTACCACAAAGTATTTACACTTGACAGATAAAGTCAAAAATTAACCAAGACAACTGTCACCAAACGTCATGGAGAAGTTGTAATGGTCTTTTATATTTTCCTAAAACTTAACTCAGATGTCTTTTCCAAAAACACAGTACATCATTTAGGCTATGTACAGTAGTGCATCAAATACATCTAGTTTATTTCCCCATTATTAGGATGCCTTAAAGGTACAATCTATGTTATATTACAGGAAGTAAAATTTACAAAACAACACAATCATTTAAATTAATGTTATTTGATTCAGTTAGACATATCCCTTTGTAAAGTTTGTAAGATATGGTTTTATTTACAATAATTTCCATCTATAAGTCAAACTCCTCAATTATATTTGTGAATATTTATATACCTAACTTGTAATTACTGTGGTCAAAAAATTTGATTTGACCTTTAAGCCACCAGAACAATGAATTTTGAATGAAGGTGGATGTAAATCCACACCACCACTTGAAGAAGTATTTGGATCATTTAGGCTACTGAAGTGTATAAGTACTCCATTACAAGTAAAAGTAATTCATTTAAGATCTTAAGTAAAAGTACAGGAATATTCTAATCAATATGTACTTAAAGTTTAAAAAGTGAAAGCACTTTCTGGGAATTGTACATCATTTTGTTTTACATTATTAAAATATTAATACTAATGAATCAATGCAAAAATAGTGAATGGTAACTGGATAGTAACTGAATAGTGATTTAGTCCAGTGGTTCCCAAATTGGGGTTCAGAACCCTCCAATGCCAAATAAATCTGAGAGAACAAGTAAAGTGGAATGGAAAAGATGTTGTGATGCACAAATTTCTATTAATATTTTGGACTTCTCTCTAATCTTAGATTTGTTGTGAAATAGTGGATAATTGAATCTCTTAAGCATTTAACAGTGAAACTATCTGAAACGTTTAGAGGGGGAAAAAATCCCATCAACATCTCAGATACATCTGTTAGAGAAACCTCCAGTGTAAAAACAGTGCATGTGAGAAAAACATACAAATCTTCATATACTCTTTTGTACATACAGTAGTGGTAGAACAAACCTTAGATGGTTCGGTATAACAGTTTATGTACAGAATATAGGCTAACTATACATGTCAATCTAATAAATGTACCTGGTTGGTGAAAAAATAGTTATATCTTTCTTCCTCATTTACAGATTTACAGATATTTAAATACAGTTACAAACCCGTTCAAACTAGTGATTCTTTTTTAATCTCCATATCCATCATAATATAACCCCACGTTTTCTCGGAAGTTTTGTGTCTAAGATCAAACCACGTCCCCGGTCGCTGACGTTTATTCCGTTTCTTGTCTCTCCTAACTGTTAAAACAAACTGTTAAAAACAGCATTCCAAGAACTGTAATCTTGCAAAGGTCATAAACCAAGGCTACAAAGGCAACAGCTGCAATATAAAGGAGAGCGAGAAAAGAAAAATGTGGAATCAACAAGTAATCTAGAGGCAGTTTTAGAAATTAAATAAATGCCACATTACATTTGTCATACATATTTTACGTCATGAAGTCAAAAATATGATAACGTGCGTCTTAACAGTGTTTCGTTAAGAGATCTTCAAATTGGGGATACAAGCGAAAGCATTACGCATGAGAAATGACAACTAAAGGTGGGCAATTGTCTATTTTTCACCAGCCTAATGTTGGGTGTATGGGATCATTTTGGAACTTGATAAGCCTTTGCGGTCTATAATGGATAGCGTGTACTCTCCGTTGTCCATAATCTGGAGAGGCACGACTCCCTGGGTTTCTCCATGCGTAAAAGAGCGCGTCGTGCAGCATCCCTTGTTGGAGGATGGAGTGGAGACTCTCCAAAATAAACCTCTGAGCATCTTTCTGATCTCTGGCCTCATCAGACAGTAAAGTACCGGGTTCAAGCAGCTGTTTGCGTGCGCCAAGCATACAGTGACCGGGAACACGTACGTGTGAACCATGTAATATGATTTATCCCAGTTGACTGCGTTAAATTTAACCAATACACCCCAGAAAGTGATAGCATGATTTGGCATCCAGCAGCAGAAGAAAGACAAAACCACTATAGCTACAGATTTGGTGACTCTGGACCTCCTCCTAGGGTTGCTGCAGTTCATGCTCCTCTGTCTTAGGAAGCGCAAGAGCATCATATAGTTAACAGACACTATGAGCATAGGGACGATGAAGGCGATCAATATTTTCTGAATGTGATAAAGGGCGAGCCAGTCGTGCCCTTCAGGAAACTTGAGGAGGCAGAGTTTTTCTCCAGCGACCACAGTCACTGTGGAGAAGATCGTTGTCGGAGCTGTGGCCACTGTTGCCGCCACCCACAGCACTGCGCACACCCACTTCACACAACGTGATCTCCTGTAAGAATTTTTCTTTAGAGACGAGGCGACAGACAAATAGCGGGTCACACTCATGGCAGTGAGGAAAAACACGCTGGCGTACATGTTCATCACTGTGACCGAGAGAATGATTTTGCACATGGCGTCTCCAAATGGCCAGCTGAAGTCCAGCGCGGTGTCCACAGCCCAGAAGGGCAGAGTGAGCACGAACTGGAAGTCCGTCACCGCCAAGTTGATGATGAAGAAATTGATAGTAGACTTCTTACGACCTTGTCGTAACCTCATTAGGAAAAAGACGAGCAGATTCCCCACCAAACCCACCGCGCAAACTACAGAGTACACCACGGAGATGAGCACCCTCAGGATGAGGGTGCCGTCGGCGCTGACATCGATGTCTTCGAAACTGAATTTCTCGTCGCCAGGTGAACTTCGGTTCATTGCTGCGCTGTGATTAGATATTTCATCCATTTTTAAAGTCAGGAACCTGCACTCACACCTGGCCTTTCTACTGCGCGCACAGACGAAAACACACACAGACGCCAACAAGACAAGAGTCTCAGCTCCTTATCCATATTCAATGAATTGGTATCTGTTTTTATACAGGTGTCACCCCTGTGCTGTGCCGTGATTGGTCGAATGAAACGTAACAGAGAGGCAGACCAGACCGTCCAAGTCATTGAAATGACCATTAAGCATCCTGAATCATTCACCAAATTCAAAAGGACTGGTTTATGCTCTCCATGAATGTATATCTATCTTTCACAGCATGTAAGCTCATTAGGTCTAGGACAAAATGCACCACATTGGCCGTGCGTAAAATGCGTCAGGAGTAATTTCCATCTCGGAAATTCAAATAAAACACAGGAATAAGACTTCAGAGTCGGAGCTCAAATAAAGACACTAAACATGTATGTACAGGTCAAGACTAAGGCAGATCTTTCAAAATAAATTTTCATCTGATTCTGCTTTTTCGGGTGCCTCTTTGTGCACCGATTCCTGTTTTGCAGTAAAATAAAGTTAAACTGCCCGCCGTCTTTGTAAGCATCCTCACCAAGGTCAGTGTGTGCATAAGTGCTCCATTAAAATCCTCAAACCTTTATAATACATAAAGGAGTATAATATCAGAATTGACAACAGCTGCATTCAGCATGCAAAAGAAGTATTCCAGCATCTGTGGTACACGGTGCCTTTATTCTTCCGCTAGAGGGGGCGCTAAGCGTAGGCAGTTGAAGACAATGATGTAGAGTTTAGTGACCATGTGAATTTCTTCAGTGTCAATTTTATTCCACTTGTTTCAGTTTGCGAGATAGTATGAACCCACCTTTAAGAAGAGTTTAAAAAGTAGAAATTAAAGGACATCCTAAATTGTGTTGTGTTGTTGTTGATTGCATGTAGGTCCAGAGTTTCCAAAGATTTTTCGGGTCCGGAACCTCACTGAACTTTAAGCTTTCAGTCTGAATTTCCTGCACCACTTTATGGAGGATTTGTACCAGAGTTCCCATTGGAGAAGACGTCTCTCTTTGTTCTTTATGCACAAGGGGAGGTAACTGCACAGACTGACGGCCCTGATCTGTAATAATTTCTCTGACTCCAAGTGAATGCAACAATATCGAAACGGGTCCTCATCTGACCCACTGAAAACCCAAAGAACCTCCGTTTTGGGAACAACTGCCAATTGGAGTGAAGCACTATATCCAATTTCTTAGAGTGCCATTCCCCTTTAAACCGTCAGTCCCACTGAAAGATATCCCATTGTCTTAAGTCCACCCATCTGTGGGGGCGGCCCCTGCGAAAGTTTGCAGAATAACTTTTTAAGCTGTCACTGGCTGTCGGTAGGAGATGGAGAACAGAGGAGACAGTTACTCGTACGCAAACGTTAACACCGACATACTAACTAGTTAAAACGTCTAAGAATGCAACAAAAACGCCCCATGGAGGCAGACGGTGTTCAAGCCTAAATTTGAGGAGTTTGTTGAAAGTGTCAAAGTTTAAGTAGCTACATGGTCGCTACAAAGCGAAAAGTGCATCCAGCCCAGATGGAAATCATTTGAATTGACAGTCGACGCGGTGTTAAAAAAGCATTAGATGTTTCCAAAATATAGGCTGCCGTCCTGACAAAATGACCTGTTTTGACTTCGGGCTTCACGCATTTGGAAAAGGAGTTACCCCCATTTACTTCTTTATCGCACTTCTGACGGTACTGGAGAACTGCAAAGCGTTGGGATTATCACATGAACCAGGTTAGTCGAGATTGAAAACAGAAAAATTTAATAGATTGAATTCATGATGTCGCTAGTCCTCTGCTATTGTGGCTGCTTTTGTTGTGCACATTTGTTTAACAGCGCATAATTCAAACCAGAAAAGGCAGACAGTAGGCCAGCAGTCCTCTCTGTGGAGGAGAGGCCAGCTGTGACTTGTGTTTACAAAGTTTGATGCTGACCTTAACAATTAAACCCAAGGTTTTGCATCTTAGTCTGGTAGCTGGAGAGAACTCATTTCTATTGAGTCATCAGAGGTTCAACCCCCATGTTGGCAAGCATCTGCCCTACCCTTGAACCAAAATGTAGAAATCCTTTGTAGCTGACAGTGACCTCTGACCTCACTAGTGAAGGTCAGGAAACAGAATTTGTCTTTGGGAATCTACATGATGAATTATAATTATTCTCTTAAAAGAACGGTTCTGCATTCTGCTTGTGTCAGTTGTCAGACCTGGTGGATATCATCAAATAAGATAATTAATTCTGTCTTGTCTTGTTGGATACACTCCCCTGCCTCCACCTCATTGCACTTTCATCCCTTTAGTTTGTGGTTTGGATGTTAAAAGTAAGGGCTCTCCTCAGATTGCAGATACAAGCAGAATGGAGTCCGGTGCATTCTGCCTAATCCTGTTTAAATCAACTGTGAGCTCTTGAGGGAAGCGCTGTCAGGCATCATAGATAAGGATGTGTCGCTGAGGGGAGGCACCTCCTCAAAGACTAACAGTTTCAGGTGATAAATGAGGCACAGGAATCCTAAAGTTAATCTTTAAATGACTAAGAACCCAAAATAGAGAAGCACTTGGACACAGGCATCCTCTTGATGCAGTTTTATTTGTGCTTGATGCCAAAATACATAATTATATTAATTGTATTTACACAAGTAAAAGTGGGGAGAGGAAATAGCTATCATAGTACCAATTGAATAAGGCCTAGCTAATTTTGATTTGGACCGCATTAATAGAAACCAGTGTTGCTAATTCTGTGGACCTCCTGGCAGCCACTTAACCTTGTTGGTCCAGATCCAGAACAAGCTCCTGAGCCCAGTTACTCATGGAATTGCACAGTTTCTTATACTTGTTAGTATGATGATCCAGATCTTCATCAAAATACACATAATTAAAGGATTGTGCTGATTGACTGATTGCGGTCATGATTTAATATAATAATCAATAAATCAAATTTCTTCATGGAATATAATGCTTGGTTGAAGGTAAAATTCAAATTGCTTCAAACTCATGACGACTGACTTATTGGCATCTATTTAGTTTTAGTTGGAGCTTCATCTGTAGGTGAAATTCCACTAGATTTTCTTGGGATGTAGCTGGCATACTGTAGGTGTTTTCCTTGTTCTTTATTTAGTGAGACATTCCAAGTAAATGCTTGCCAAACACATCTTTCTCAGCTGCACTGATGTATTCTTGAAAATATTTGTGCAGATGATCCTATGCAACACAGAATGGAGAGAGACCTCGTCTTACCTTGTCTGTGTGAAATCATTGTTTGCATTCCGCTCGTTTCTCTTGAATAAGATTAAGCTGCTCATACATCCTCATAATACCTTGACAGATAATCTACATGCAAAATCAGTGTTTGCAAATTATGATGCAACACCAATGTATTTGTACTGTGAGCTGCACAGAATGAATGAGACGTTTATGAAACAGCTGTTGTTGCAGCTCCAGTTTTTTCCCCCCAGATTTTTTTCTTTTGCAGATTGGCCACATTTGTTGATAAAATATTTTCTATTTTGTATGTGAAAATTTTAATATAATAAATGATAGAAAATGACTTTATTATTAATTGCAGCTATACACCATTCTAGCTCCCTTTGCACATACTTTGGTGAAATAAGTTTAGTGTGATGTCTGCTGCTGGTGCATCTATCTTCTTCTTATAAAGCTTACATGAGCACAGTGTTTTTTTGTAGATCTAACGTTTTATGTCCAAACTACTTCCACACTTTCTAAGTTACTCTCTTTATGTGAAGAAAACTCCTCTGCAGTGGTGTTGGCAGCAATGTTACTTTTTTCTTTCAACTGAGCTTTTTGCTTCATAGTCATGAAGTAAATACAAACATGTCATAATATTGCTGTTATGAGAAATATTTATCACATTAAACCGATATTATCATGAACGATTTATAATATCATATGATACGATACTTCCCCAACAAAACTATCACATTCTCAAGGAAAATGAACCATACAATGTAATTCAAATGCATTTTGAGCACATGCAGTGCTGCTCCAGGATTTTAAATAGGCCTAAAGTAACTTCTGTTCTAAAATCTGGTCACGATATTTTAAAAACATTATTTTTTCTTATATATGTATGTAGTTTCATATTGAAATTCCAAGCCACTTGATTTTCTAGCTACACCTTAAATGTTTTCCTATGTATGTGAGTGTACTGAAAATGCATAAATGTTGATTGTTCAATGTGATGGACTAAATTAAGATATGGGATGTTGAGCAAGACTCATTCACCACTGAAAAATGAACTGGAGATGTTTGAATGAATGTTGTGGGCCAAATGTGCACGATTGTCGTCAGTAATATTGTTCCCATCAGCCGGCCACAATGAGGTCGTGTATATATAGAATTGAGAAAAGCAGACTCCTGGTAATCCCCCTTCATTTTTTTTTTACCCTTGCTCACAAAGGGAGATGTTTCTCATATTTCCTTTCATGCTGCTGATTCAGCTATTCCAGATCACAGGAAATAATGGAGTATTTTTTGTTATCAGAGGAATGAATTCACCAACTTTATAAACCTGCTGCAGATGGGAGTGAAAAGTAAAAGGAGGCTAGAAGTCAAGAATCCAGCTTAAAGCAACAGTTGTCTGACAGTCACTGTATACACTGCAGCTGTACTCAAAGTCAGATTAGACACCATATGGGTTTGTTTATAGTTTTGTTTACAGCTTTAAAGCCACTTAGTTATTTAATTGCCCTCCCCATTCCCATGATTTATTAACCTATCTCCTCTTACATCTTTTCTTCCCACCGTGGCTTTGACAGAGAAATCTCTGAAGGATCTGCCACAGTATGAAGTGGTTCACCCTATTAGAGTGGATGCCAGAGGTCACTTCCTGTCCAACTTCCTGTCTCACCATGCTCGCCGTGTACAGCGCCGGGAAGCCTCAGAGGGACCAGCAGACTCAGATCGAGTCTTTTACCAGTTCTGGCACGCCGACCACAGTTTGCACTTTAACCTCACCCTCAACGCAAACCTGCTGGCTCCAGGGTTCCTGACAGAGAGGAGGTATGGTGGCCTGGATGGAGCCCGGATCCATCCTCCTGGATCCTCCCAGTGCCATTTCTTAGGTGAAGTTTGGGATGAGTCCACTGTTAAAGGAAGCGCAGCCATAAGCACCTGCGATGGACTGGTGAGTAACTTAAAAGCTTGAAGTCCCCAAAGTTATGATCAAATGCTTTTCAAGTTAAACGCAGGGGTGTCAGCTGCAGCAGAGGGGATGTATTCAGAGCCTAGTTAAGTGTGTAATAAGTAGTTAATACAAAACTGTGCTGATGGATGTTCAGACAGTCATTCAGACAGTGACACACCATGGATGGATTTTCCACAAAACATAGGTGAGTTGAAGTTATCAGTTATTATTCCAGCAAGAAGATGTATGTAGTCTGACAATTACCCCATATAATCATTATGTTTTCAAGCAGTGGAGCATATATTGTGCATACCCACACGCAGAAAAGTTTTATTGTACTTTCAGATTTTTTTTCAAGTATTCACCATGTAACTGAAAAACAAAGACCACAGCAGGGATCCAACGATAGGTGTATGGAGCTAAATCAGGGACAAATGTTTTGTTAATTTGAAAAAAAATGTAATATTAAAACTAAAACTTGCAAAACTAAGAATGATATAAAACATTGCTACTCTGGGATACTGTCCCAAAGTATTTATTCAAAAGGGCTCATATCTTTCACATCTCACCTGTGCGCTGGACGCCATGACGAGTGAATACCGCGGTGCAATTATTGTAGTTTGTGGTAGTGGAAGAAGTCATTTCTGGTCCATTCAAGTATTGCTGCTGAACTGCACTATCTGGCACAGTTTATTGCTCTTACAGTGTAACTGGTGTCACATGTTGTGCAAAACAGCTTTTTAAACAGAATGTTGTCACTGGCATCAGATTGTTTACTGCCAATCAAATGTATATGGTGGAATGGATTGAGTCACAGAGATCGCAGTACCAACAGTTTCTGAAGGCAAGAGGGTCACTCATGATTCCACGCCTCTCTCAGTTGATGCCACGCCCCTCCGCAAAATCAGGGCCAAAAGTCTGAAACTTAAAAAAAAAAAAAAAACAGATCTGAAATTGAAAAAATAAGATTTGAAGGTTTAAAAAATGTAACCAAAATTTAAAAAACACTTATTTTTATTGTGAATACATGGTTGTATTTTTTTAAGTTTAATTACAAGGTTTAGTTTTTCTATTACAGTTTTTTTGTTCAAATGAACAAAACATTTGGCCCTGATTTAGCTCCATATAGGTGCATTTAATGCAGAAAGAAAAACACAGGTTTAATTAACAAGTAGAATGAAGGCTGAATGCCATTTAGCTGTATCAGTTTTAGGGTCCTGGTATAGTGCATGCTGGGTCACTGTCAACACTGTCGTGGCTTACTGGGACAATCTTTACCTACTATGACATGTAAAAATGTCATGTGCAGAAAAAGCAAAGTCATGTGCAGTATATACTGAATTGTTTGAGGTATGGATTAAGTGAGATGCTGGAAACACCTTGTGATTTTGATCCATGCTGGACTTCCTGGAGATATTTAGCTGCAAATCCATCCTGCAAACTTTAGTCCATCTGAAACTTTATTAGGTAGATATCTGAGAGAATGTGGAGACTACTGAAGTGGAGTCACTTTAATTTTAGGGTCACAATTAGTGCATTCTCTTGTTGGAAACACTCAAATAATACAGTACACTCAAAATAGATACACAGGTGGAGAGATCATTGCATGTACAACACCACCACCTTTGACACCATCCATGGATTCATTTTTTTAAGGCTTATGCTTACCCTACTCTCTCCACATCATAAGAGTTTTGATGACACACGACCAGGAGAGTGGCAATTATTTTCTCACTTTTTCTGGTATTCCTTTCAACACTGTACTGCCATGTTTTTCATCAAAGCTGTCAGAAGTGGAACAAGGCACAGTCTCCTGCTGCTATATCCCCTCTGCTTCAAGGCTATATGTTCATTGATTCTTTTCTGTTCCCGGCAGACTTATGTTCTTCCTGTTAACCTACGTGTGTTTAACCTTAGTTTGAAGTCTGGACATTTTTGTTCACTCCACCCTTCTCTGTTAACTGTAAGTGCGGTTGTACACAAAAATCTCAAAACAAAAGCTGCTTCTGATAGGCTGGAATCACAACATCGTACACCAATATATAACAAGGCAATTAGAGTCTTACAGATCACAAATCTTACCAGCTGTAATGTTTAGCTGACTATGAACCAAACATCTTGACCCTGTCTGCTCATATTAAGCTGCAGCGGCATGATTCACTGTACTAACTGCTCAACTAGAGGTCAAAGGAGAAGTTGTCCCCACCATACACACTCCAGAACACAAGCACTTATCCACACTTTTGTTTTCACCCAATTTTAGAAGAGACCAAAAGTAAGTTGACACTCAAAAATTAAACTTAAAAGGCATTTTATTTTGTAATCAATGGTTAATTAACAGGCATTCACCTTCTGAAGTCTACAACCCACACACATCAGCAGATACATGATATCCACATTGGCGGATCATTACAGCGGCCAGCTTCAAGCCTGGCTTGTTTCTTTTTTGCCTTTAGTCTGGTCTACAGCAAGTCAAACACATGATCAGCTGGAGTGAGGTCAGGTGACTGACAAAGTTTCTTCTGTTTGTCCCTAAAAGACTCCTCGGTTGCTTTGTCTTTACATTGTTCTAAAAATGATGGGACATGCTCACATAGTATGGATGTTACTCAAACACTCTAACTGCAACTAAACTGAACTGAACTAAATGATGTTCTGTTTTTTTCAGCATACATTTATGCTTTGAGAAAAAATAATAATGTCCTCTATATTTGCATTATTTCAACAGAAAACTGTTCTTTCTCCAATTAAATTGATGCATAGGCGGAAATCACGGGGGGGACAGGGGGGTCAGGTCCCCCCCTATCTGAGCGATGTCCCTCCCTTAAAAAACATAAAATAATATAATGATATATCATCTACAAAATAAACATCTTAATAAAAAACTGAAGTCCTAATTCATGTATGATTTAAGTGAATTAAATCAAACATTTATTGAATATGTACTGAACATTTGTTTATATTGTTATAGAAAAAATATATTGCGATAATTATTGTTATTGTTTTATTGTCCAGCCCTACTTGAAAAGGAATCCGGTATTAGCAAATGTAAGTGGGAGCACGTTATTCCATTATGGTATAAAGGTACTTTTGTGTGTTTAGGGCTTAAGACCTGCTTTATTACTTCGCAACTCAGATGATAAGTATTTAAACTCTTCCTGCAGATGCACTGTGGCAGGAGCATGAGTTAGAACTACTTTAGAACTACTTTTCTTCTTCTCAGTAATTGACAGTTTAAAAAATATGCATTTTCAACTAGTAATAACTGACATATTTATTTACAAATAAAGAAGCCCATGAGATAATACACCCCCCCGTGGGTACTGAGTATTTTGTATGCACTCAGAGGAGCAACATCTCCCATCGTAAACCTTCTGTGACCAATTACTGAGGAGGTTAGGAATCCATAGATCTAACCTGTTGTCGTCCAGAAGCCATTTTGCCAGCGTATGTGTTGGTACAGTACAACATGCAAGTAATATCACTATTGTTAAGCAGTGCATATTTAATAAAGCAGTTTTTTATTCTTTAAAAAATTCTGTAAACTGTGTAACTATTCAAATGATGAATACCATCTGAATATCCTTCCTAAGAGGTATCATGTATCTACCCTTTCTACCTGCATCATCACGTGGTAGTTGCGCATCAAAGCCGTCACTTCACTAAAGGGGCTCTTTGGTCAGCCGGGGTTTGGACTATTAGTGGAAGGCGATTAATCTCACCTGAAACTCATGAATGTGTCACCTGCTGTAAATTATGGGGGAATTATAGGAACAGAAATGGCAGATTGCCATTTTTTTTAACCATTGCAGAAAACTGGATTGGAGCATGGCAGCAATTGAAGATCACCCCCAAAATTCATGGGCGTGCATTGCAAAGGCAACCAGTACTACTATGTCCCATTGCCTTTGGTTTAACCCTCCATGGATAAAAAGAAACATAGCCTGACATGATGTATAGTGCACTATGGGTCATCCTTTGTTGGCATCAACATTTCTCATAATCAAGCACCTGCAAACACAACATGCTCAGACCGACTAATCACCATATTTATTTTACTCATATATGTTTGTCTCATTGTACTGTCTTGCAGTGTGCTCACTGTCATCACAAACCAAAACTGATTCTAAAGTGTCCTAAACATAAAAAAAGCACTGTATAAATCTATGGTCATCCATCAGAGAGCTAATATCTGACATTGGGTTGGGACACACCCTCTTTTTGGTCCAGACATGCACATAGGTATTTAATGGTGTAGTTTACAAAAGCAGTTGTCATATTATTCTTTATGACACATATACATATATATATGTGTATATACATATACAGGAATCTAACACCTGGTGTTACATTCCTGAGCCCCAGAAAATTTGTTGAAGCTGTTGAAAATAAACAGGATTTTTATTTACACCTGCTGATAAATATTTATATTTCCGTCTGGGTGTAATAGTTGTGTCACATTCCTGCAATGTTTGGGTCAGGCTAAAAATACAATAATGTAAGAACTCAATTGCAAGTCACTGGTAAAATAAATGTTTTTAGAGGTTTTGTTGGTGACAGTGATGCAGAGACAACAGCACACAAACAAACTGAGTGCAAGGATGAAGTTATTTACAGAGCAGAAGGGCACATATTGAAAAGCAGTATTAGCAACTCAGTCTTCAAGAGATCTACTTGACTTTCCCCATATGGAACTGTGCGTATTTTCGAGCATGAGCCCTCCTGCCTGAGCTTCGGTGGAACTGTGTGACTCTGTGACAGCTGAGGGCATGTTAATGGCAGCAGAAGGTGGACTAGAATTAAATATAGGGCGAGGATGGTCAACAGAAAAAGGAGGGGGCTTCTGGAATTAGGTTTTGGCACTGTACCAGCATGTGCAGTAATTTATGTGACATCAGATATCTCCCCTATATCAGTTACACCCTAGATATCTACAGCAATTTAAGACAGCAGGCTGTTCATAGTGTTTCTGTGTTTGTTTCTAACTGCAGGATGAGATGAGTTTGCATAGCAGCATCGTCACATTAAAACATTCTCAATATGAAACTAGTCATTAAAAAAAAATGCATTTATGATCACACTAACAAAAAAAGTACACACATTTTCTATCTTGATAATATTGCAGTTGTTTTTGTTGTGGTAGATTTAGATAGTGATAATAAATATAAACATATTTGTACTAGTTTTGTGAATATTACAGTGAAATAGCGTATTATAAAGCCTGTGTTGGGGTACATAGGTGATGTAGGGTGGAACTGACAATAATTTTCATTATCAATCATTCTGCTGGTTATTTTCTTGGTCTGTAAAACATAAGAGAATGGTGAGAAATACCGATCACAATATTCTAGAGCACAATGAAATATTAAATATAAGTGATGAAGAGAAAACTGACTTGAATCCCTTCTTTTCTTCAGACAGGACTGTTCAAGTTGTCTGATGAAGAGTTTTTTATTCAGCCTCTGGAGAAGTCTAGCGATGAGGCCTCAGCACCACAAGCCCATGCCATCTACAAACGCCATGCAACCCCTCCCTCCTGGAGTCCAGTCGTACAGCCCATCTCAGGGAAGCAAGCTGTCAACGGCACCTGTGGAATCAAAAGTAAATAACTTTTTTCTTATGGCACACACATGTCATGAAAGTGCCACTTTAGTTTTACAATACTCAAAACTTTACCTCTTGTTATTAGTTCCTAATTGAGTAATAGCATAATGCAGGACTCTCAAGATTTATCAGACGGTTGGAGTGAGATAACATGAGGTGGAGCCACCCAGAAATTTGCAGCAACGGCCCCTCGGACCCAGCCAATTCTGTCAAGTTTTTTTTTCAATGTTTATTGTATACATAAGCCTACAGCAGGATGGCAGAACTTGCACTATGCATGTATGCCAAGCTGTGTGTGTGAGTAGGCTTATCAAAGGTGTTTTGTGTTGTGTTTGTTGCACATTTTAATACCTTGATGACAAAGGGAAGGGGGCTCCCACTTAAAGCCCTGTGCCTCAAGGTCAGCCATTTTCACCATCTTGATGGATAATAGCGTTCCGTCCAGAGCCAAAATATAGAAAAACCTCTCTAGTCCTTTCCTTAATTTCAGGTAGCCAAAGCTAAGCCCTGTGGTAGACAGTAACAAAGTAGTAGGCTTACTGTGGCTACTTAAGTACACAAGGTATTTGTACTGAATATTGTACTTTTTACTTTACCTGACAGCTTCAGTTACTAGTTAGGCTACTTATAAAAAGCTTTTTACACACAAAACGTATCAAGAATAAAAAAAAATAGGATGTTTTAATATAAATTAAATTACTTAACAGTTTATAGAAGTCCAGCTAGTAGAACTACATCACGTTTGGACTGACAAAACAAGCGAATGTCTCACTTGGGGCCCTGTGTAACTGTGACAACATTTCTCACTATTTTCAGAATTTATTACAGTCGATTAATGGAGAAAATAATCAGCTGATATAATAAAATAATAATTAAAACATAAAAATGATTAATTGCAGCTTCCTCATGCATTAATGCAAGGCTGAAATGTGAGTGTCTCACAGTAAATGCGTGAGGCTTGAGAAACCTGAAATACAGTCTGATAGCACGTGAGAATCAGTCCGTAAGTAGCCGACAATTATGCTAGGTCTTATCCACTGATTACCTTAGACACTGAGCACTGAATGACAGGAATGAAGATGTTGACGATCAAATTTTCTCGTCCGTCTCTCTTATGAAGCTGTTTCTGGCTAATAATCTGCAGGCCAAGATCAAGAAGTTGTGCTTTGATCTTATGAATACATTAATAGGAATTTGCCCTGCTTTTGCAATGTGAATCGCTCAAAAAAAGTTTCCTGTGTCTTCCTGACATCAGTGCAGCAGTGTGTGACTAAGTAGTAGTTTTAACACTTTAAAGGACTGATAAGACTAAGGTATTGAGGTATGAGGTATTTTTATTTTATTTTTTGTGGGCAACTGCTGATTTAAATGAAACTGCTCACAGAATTAGAAGTATCAGCGCAGTTAAATACAGATGGATAGATAAATAGAGATGGATGGATGAATGGATAAATAAAGATAGATGAATAGATAGATGATGACAATGCCAGTGTAGACCAAAAGGAGTGCAAAAGGAGCTGTTGAACGTATGTAATTATGCAGAAATAATTAGATAAGGATCCAGTATGTGATATTCTACAAATGATTAGTATTCAGTTAGAAAGCGGTATTCAGTGGATGTTAAATCTCTAACATCGAGGTCACTTACATTTTCAACTTAATATTTTAGATAGGAGATTTTAAGGAGAGCAATGATAACAAAAGCAGAGACTCCATGAGGAAGGTCTAGGCCTTGATCCAAGAAAAACAGGTAGCCTATATACCGTACAGTAGAATCTATGTGGCAAGTTAAAAGTCATATCTGGTGTGCTATGTTGGCACACACTGTGCCTCAGTGAGAAAATTTTAAATGTCTATTTCTATCTCCAGATTCCCATCAAAGTTTTGAGGACATTGAAAGACAGCGGGAGCGATGGGAACACCGCCAGCAGAGAAGAAGCCGGAGAATTCGTCAACGTTCAGTCAGCAAAGAGAAGTGGGTGGAAACGCTGGTGGTGGCTGACCCTAAAATGGTGGAGTATCATGGGAGCAAAGCTGTGGAAAGCTACGTTCTCGCTGTCATGAACATTGTAAGTATGTGGCATTAACAGGGACATTTCCATTCATCAAAATACATGTTTAAATTATAGTTTCATTGACCGTTTCAACCTATTTGATTCTCTTAGAATTTGAATAAATATTTCTTGCTAAGTAATAGATAAGAAATATTGATACCATTCTTATGTCTGCAGCCTAATTTCTGTGCCAGCAGGCAGTTACCTTAGCATAAAGACTGAGAGCTGATGGAACTATAGACAGTAAAGTTACATGTCGTTTTGTGTGAAACCTGTTCAATGATCTACATCTCGCGTCTCGCCCAATATACGTCGGCAACATGTTAGCACGGTAATGCTAGCTAATGTTCATTGCTTTCTTGCTACTAACTAGATAACTTGGTCCTTTTATCACATCATCCTCTCATGTAAGTTTTCTGACGTTAGCTTCAGTAACATTAGCTTCATTCATTGACAGAAACAGTTACGATGTCACATATGCAACTTTTGGGTTTGTGGTCTTTGTAATTATGTATTTTCACAGTCTTATACCTCAACAGTGTTAGAACAAATTGCAACTTCTTGACTTTAAAATTTATCTTTAAAATTGACAAACTTCATATGTGTAATTCAGCACAGCACAGCACAATGCAAACGGGATCAAAATATTTGTTGTTCCTTGCCACTGACTACCGTACAGTATTTTCCCAAAATAAGGTCCCATGGTGGGCCACTGGAAGGGGAGGGACTTAGGCTGTCGATAGCTTGGCTGGGAACAGTGACTTCCTAGTGTCCTGTCGTCACAGCCAGGAAACTAAGATTAAACAAATGATAGATAATGCGTTATTTAGGGAGCTTTAGAGGTGCTGGTAGGCAGGTTTTGTCACCTTCAGACAGAGCCAGGCTAGCCATTTCCCACTGTTTTCAGTCTTTATGCTAAGCTAAGCAAAGCTATGCTAACCATCTCTTGGCTGTAGGTTAGCTTCATATTTAGCAGACAAACATGAGAATAGTATCAGTCTTCTCATCCAGTCCTAAAACTGTGTTCAAACTAAATGCTAACTAAATCAAACTGATGCTTTAAATAAAACACAGACTAACTGAGAAACACATTTACCAGTTTGACAACACATACATGCCTTACAGAAACACACTGCCAAGTATAAGTAAATACAGAAATACTGCCAGCCGTGTACAACAATGGAACTTTACATTTACAACAAATCTTTAGTGACATATGTTCATTTTGTTTTTATAGATTGGCTATACATTACACAGTTTTCAACTTAAATGCAAATAATATTTTTAATATCAGATAATGATATTTGCATAATCAAGGTGAAGGTGTAGACAAAATGTAACATTTCTGCAATATAACAAGAGGAATCTCCTTGTACAAAAATATGATAATGTGTTAAGGTTCTGTGAATACAAAAAGCATTTTATATTTATTAGCAGATATTATTTTAAGCAACAGAATTACACATTTAAAGCTAACATTACAGAATAGTTTCATAGATTGAAATGAATACTAAAAAAAAAGTCACAGGATTTTTGAACACCTTACCAGATGTTTTGGATGATGAGTCCAGATTCTTTTTCAGTTTGTGTCATGGATTGAACTCTTCTCATATATCTTCACGATTATTCCCTAGCGTTTCACAATCAATGTTATTACTATCTCATAGTTAGAGGTTAAGTAAACCGACTCCTTGTCTGTTATTGATTAGCAGACAAGTGTTTTTTTCAAAAATACAGTCATGTCTGCTCTGACCGCAGCTACTGAATGTGTTATCAGTCGACAACATATCAGGAAAGGGAATTCAGTGACAGAGAAGCCAAGGGATTAACTGACTTTACAGACAATAATACACAGAGGAAGCAACCATTATTCCCCACATCCTCTCATGGTTCTTTTTGTGAGTCCTCTTCACTCCAGCTTTGAACTTTTAAAGCTCCAAACGATTCAGTTTTGTGGAAACAATCTTGCACAACATCAAGGGAAGCAACCTTTTAACCATCTCCAAACAATAAGTAATGGCATCATCTTCCTCGGCCACCAGCTGCTCCATTGTCTCATCACAGACGCTATGCATCTGGAAGATGTCAACTTCTCAAGAGGTTCATATTTTTGTATTCTAATGTACTGCATGCACTCAGTGGTATAATTTACACACATCTAACATCCAAGACAGTCAGTCTCAGCTGAAAAGAATTGGAAACGCTTTCACAAAAATAGCTCCCAACTTCCTTTCACGTGGTGAGATTTTAGTTAATTATTGTATTTTCTCTGGGATATTTATTAAAACCATATGTTAGCAAACAAAAAGATCACATGGACATAAAGAAAGATGCAGTAGAAATCTGTAAAGCTCAATTTACTGACTCAAGATTAGTTCATATCAGCATGTGGCTTGAGAGGAAACAAGTAAAATCAACAGCGCATTGTTGATTGAGCTTTAAATAGCTGCGGCCGTATTTTACTCACAAGATAAACAATAGAGAAAAATGGAAAAAGATAGATTGAAAGCATGTTTAATGCTACTGGTAAGCTTTTAATGATTGCAAAGTTGATTCAGCTACAACATGTGCGCCACAAATATCTGTGAACGAGTACTACTATGAGAGATCATGGCTAAAACAAAGATTTGATTGATTAAATCTTGTCAAAGCTGGTTCAGTTACAGTGGCTCAGTTACACAACAGTGGCTCAGTTACACAACACTACAGAAGGTTTCATGTGTAGACATTTTGCTCGTAAAATGAAAGGAATCCGACCAGTATTTTATGAGTCTTACTTTTACAACTCTGTGTAGTAACTAACTTTCATCAGACTCAAATGGTTATTTATGAATGTGATTATATTTATTGTAGATTAAGATCCTCTCTCTTATCTTGTACTGTCTGTTGCAATTTCTCAATTGTATATTTAAGTTCATCAAACTTTATAGCAAATAAATAATATAAAAGTATTACAGCATTTTAGCTTCAGCCAAACAGTGAAATACTTTTTTGGCATTGAACAAAACATTTGTTGTGTTGAAATGTGGATGGAAAGCTGGTGCTTTGAGTGAATGAAATACAAATGACAGCGTCTGAGCTGCGTGAATTATGGTGTAAAATGGAGCTATTTAAAGCTAAGTTTAGTATTTTTTGGGAAAGTTTGCCTGTATTTGATAGTAGACAAAAGATAGGTGATAGTAAATGAAACGAGAGACTGAATGGATGATATGCCACAAGGCCACCAGGATACAGGTTTTTGTTTGGTAAAAATTCTGGAATTACTGGTGAAGAATGAACTCAAGGTACAAGGTAAATTGTCATCTTTTAGCGGGGTTGTAAAATGCAGTTTGTAGTGTGTAGTTCCCTTTATGCTACAAAGCAAATGATATATTTAAAATTTATATACAGAAAAAAACTCTATTGCATGGTGCAGTGCTGAGGATGAATTTAAGTCTTATAGCTTGGTGGAAGAAGCTGCTCTGTTGTTGTTAAGTTTCTAAATACAGCCGTTTCTGAGCTTTCTTTGCCAGTGTGTAGATGAAAAATTACCATGTCAGGTTCTCTGTGATGCTGATTCCAAGGAACCTATTCACCTGCTCCCCCTAATCTCCACTGATGTAAACAAGAGTGTGTTTTTGTTTCCTTTTTACTAAAATCAACGATCAGCTCCTTGGCCACATTCTAACAATCTCCCAAGGCATTTCCTACATAATTTAATGAGACATATTATCATAATAGATAAGAAGTAAAGATCTGGTATTGCTTTGTGAGGAAGCCTCTTTTGAGCCAGTTGATAATGATGCTCACTGTCTTGCATCTCATCAGTGTGAGTTCCTTTAATCTCAGACCTTTGTTCCACGGTTCTCACTTCTTGTTTCTTAATATGTTGACCTTGATCCTTCTCTGTTCTCCAGGAGAACCTTAGTTTCTAAGGTTAGCAGGTAGTCATACTATATAAAAGGTTTACTATATGGACCAAATTATAAATCAACAATTTATTTGTTGTATAAATTGTCTCATTGGGATTACTTTGATCTACCAAGTGTCATGGTAGTCAGGAATAATGTTGTTTCTTTTTTCAGGTGGCAGGTCTGTTCCGAGATGCCAGTATTGGAAATGCAATCAACATTGTGGTTGTTCGACTCATCCTACTGGAGCAGGATGAGGTAAAAAATCTGTTTGTTTATGTTGATGAAATGCAGTTAATTTTAGATTATACTAGCTGAGCAGTAAAAAAAGACCTACGGTCTATTCCTCAAATGTGCAATAATGTGATGACATGCATCATGCTTAAAATAATTATTTCAAACAGATAAATCGTAATTCATACATAACCCACAAAGCCTAATCCTAAACTATGTAGCAAACCTGAAGTTGTTTTGTTCATTCATGTTGTTTCACTTAAGTGAAAAGCTGACGTTCCTCTAAAGCACTTCTATTTATTTTACAGGAAGTCGGCAAACAGATATCCATTTTAGCGCTGCTTGCTAGTTTTCTCAAGTTTGCACTAGTCAAAAACAGGACAGGAAGTCAGTCAGACAGACATTACCTTTGAACCGAGCTGGGCTAGCAATTTGCCCCGTTTCCAGTCTTTATGCTAAGCTAAGCTAACTAATTGTAATTAATTGTATTTACCAAACAGATACAAGCTTGATCTCGATCTTCTCATCTAACTCTTGGAAAGAAAGCAAATAAGCTTATTTCCCTAAATGTTGAACTCTTGCTTTAACATTTTCTTTGTTCCAGAGGTAGTTCAGATTTTGTATATCAAGTCACAGCCCTAATGCAAATCAGGTGAAATGTATTACAGTGCAGATACTCATCAGGTTTTGATGACCAAATTCTGAAGTAATATTCCTACTTCTTCATAGTTTTTATTAAATTGAACAGGGTCCAAATTTTCAATGTGTTCAATAAA
This sequence comes from Lepomis gibbosus, assembly GCA_029875015.1. NCBI lineage: Eukaryota > Metazoa > Chordata > Actinopteri > Centrarchiformes > Centrarchidae > Lepomis > Lepomis gibbosus. Next base: position 10,727 of record JAPMOB010211393.1, on the reverse strand, counting down.
ACTGAAAAGCAGATTGATTCATAATGTTTTTTTCTTGTATATGTATATGTTCATCCTTTATGATATCTGGTCTACTAGTGGCTTATCCAGTAGCTGAGGTTATTCATTAAAACTGTACATACATAGTAAATTTAAATTATGTATTTGAATAGTGACACCAACTTGGTTTACCTTTTTATTAGTTTTTGATGCATTGGAAATGGAATAATCTAAATACAAAATGAGCAAAGCCTGTGAATTACTTTGCTCAGACATGTTAATTAAAGTTTATGGAGCAATTTAAGAGTAGCTGTAACTGTCATTTATCTGTCCCGCATATATTATCTAAATGAAACCTGTATATATACATTTTATTGTTTACATAATCACATTCATAATGACTCATAATAAGTATATTCTACTTCTGCTTTTAGTTGGTCAGCAGCAGTCAACACTTATCAGATATTGTCATTTGCAGCAGATGTAGATGTGAATGGGTCAAATAAAAAAGAGATGTGCTTATTTCTATCACTAGTTATTCTGATCATCATGTGTATAAATTAAACAGCACATGTGAAGAAACATGTCCTGGACCATTAAGTTTATCTAAGAAATTTACTACGGACAAGGATGATGTGAGAATGGCACAAATCAGTTTTGCCAAAAGTTGAGTGACATATTACCTTACTTTTACCTTCTCAATGTCGATGCATGCCTTTTGACATCAAATGATACAGCCTTTTAGCTGATTTGCTCCAGATATGCAACCTAGATACTAATTTTTGACTTGTCCATGTCATGTTGTCTTCCCTTCATCTCAATGTTACATTTGGATAACAGGATGACTTAAAGATTACACACCATGCTGACAACAGCTTGAACAGCTTCTGCAAGTGGCAGAAGAAACTTAACATGAAAGGAGATGAACACCCACTGCATCATGACGTGTCGGTTCTGCTCACCAGGTAAATAATGATGGTCTTCCAATATTGTAATTCTATTATATCATTTCTGAGCAGGTATAGATTTACTATATATATATATATATATGTCTCTTGTTTTCTTTTGTTTCCCACCACCTACCTCCCCTGTTTTTCTTACCTTCCATCATTTTAATCTGTTATCCATCACCTGGTAATTGTTCAGCAGATATCTGACCAACACCCCTTTTGTCCTTTTTACAGGAAGGACATCTGTGCAGCCATCAACATGCCTTGTGAGACTCTAGGTCTGTCCCACGTGGCTGGGATGTGTCAGTCGCATCGCAGTTGCAGCATTAGTGAGGACACTGGTCTCCCATTGGCCTTCACTGTAGCTCACGAGCTAGGACACAAGTAAGGCACACACATATACACAGGCACACGCAATATTGTCATAAAGAAGTAGGTCTCTTCATTCTAGCCAGTGACAGTTGGTTATTCCAGCTGAACTGATTGTTGCTAGCAGATTTTATCAACTGTAGCAAAACTAGCTAATTAAACTGGCACTCTTTTGCTCATTACTGCTATTTTATCCCATCATTCAGCCTTTTAATTAGCCCCTTTGGAATTTGTTCTCAAGGATTTTTTTGTGCTCAAATGACTTCACAACAGACTTGGTAATTAAAGGATATAAATGGTGTTTAAAACAATGACACATAAGGTTTATCAGAAAGAAACAAAAAATAACACAAAATAACATATTCCAAAGGTAATCCCAAGACAGGGGTAAAAGTCCTGTACAACAAGTGTCCTGCTTAAGGATCTTGTGGGCTCTGCCTCGCAGTGGATAGACAGAAAAGTAATCATAGAACCAGCTACCCTATGCATTGATAACCCTAATGCATTTTATCTGTACCTCTAGAAATATGATGGGTCACAGTTCCTTTCCAAATTAAATTCACCCACTGAAACACTCAAAGTAAAACTGACTGACTGCACTTGCTATGTTTGTCTGAATGCTTAGTGTTGAAAATGTCAATTCCATAGACTGTATATAAAGAGGCAGCTTCAAACCTGCAGTATCAAACCAACTGCTCTTGATACAGCAGAAATACTAAAGATTCTGCAAAAGATTCTAGTTTGATATTATATTTATTTTTATTATCTATACACACAGTATGAAAAAATACCCATGTAAGGTGCTAAATTAGTCAGAAAATTAGAGTCACTCCTGTACACACAGTTAAATTTTCCAGCAATGAAAAAGACATAAGGGAAACAAACAGGAAACTTGTCAGCTATAAGATGTGTAAACGTGATGATGGGCCTGGTATAAAATAAAAACATTAACATTTGTTGTGATTAGTTGTTTTATTATTTTGAAGTCTATTCATTTAAAGCATTATCTTGATCTTGATTATAACTAAATCATGCATAAGGTCAATGATTCATTTACCATTGGCAACATCTTGTTAACTTAGCAACATTATCTGTTGTGGTTTCCTCTATGTCTGATCCAGAAGTTGCAGTAGAGTCATCTCTAGCTGCGTTGGACAGTTATAATATAGTCATGAGCATGATGAATGAATAGGATATACGTACATCATTGGTTGCCAATTTTGAATCAAACAAACTTGATGATCTTCAGTTGTCACTAACTTGTTGTCAGTAGCTTGTATTACATTAGCAGCAAGAAGCACCAATTCATTCTAGATACGTAACGTAGATTTGCCAGGTCAGAAGATCAGTCAATTCAGCAAATAATGCATGAGTTTGGGGGGCCCTGAGCAGCCGCTTAGTTGGCTTATAGGAAGGGCCAGATCTGGATGACAGGATAGTTAACCTGTGAAGTCCATCGGACTTGGCATGCTTTATCCTGTGAGGATTTGGGTGCACTGAGAAAAATTGTAAATGTACTGTACTTACACAGCACCTGTCATGTCTTCTGACCACTCAAAGCACTTTACACTAAATGTCACGTTCACCCCATTCTACTGTAATGGCCCGGCTCTGAGGCCACAACAAATAGAGGAAAACATGCTTAAGCGATTACCAGAAAAGGATGTTTGTTAACAAAAGTAATTTAATTTTAACAAATATAACAAATCATTTTTAAAGCTTAACAAATGTTGCTGGCAAAACGTAGTGCCAGATTAACTAAACAAACAAAAGCACAACAAAGCAACACGCTGTGGTGCTGGGGACCAGGAAAAAGCAAGCAGTCAAAGCCCGCAACAATTAGGAAGGGGCGGGCTTTATGCAATCTGGAGACAGTGGCCAGCTGCTTCTAATCTGCCTGAAGGCCTTAGCTCCACTCCACCAGGAAGTTCCCCCTGCCATGCAAGGTCCCAAATGCTTGACACACACACTCACATACCAATGGCACAGCCTTTGGTGGGTTCAGTAACTGAGTACCTACTCTACCTATCAAGCCCTATCTAAGACCTTGGAGATGCTTCACATTCATAATAAGCATGGATGGAGATCTGGGGCCTAATTTATAAAACTGAGCGTGGAATCACATCAAAATCTTTAAGATCATAGCAAACGGTGACAGAAAGGCTACAAAAACAAACATCACAGTGTGAAGTCATTCTGGGGAGCTTGAGACAAGCCTAAATATGCTGTTTGGAGGACACAGCATATTTAGGCAATACAAATGCCAAAAAGTAATTAGAGTGGCACCAGGTAGCAGATACTGTGAATGCGGACTTTTACCTATATAAATAAAAGTTGTACGACATTAAAGTGAACGCCAAAAAGTGCATAGCCTTACACAGGCAGTGTTTTGCCACAACGTTGGAAAAGGGGACAGCAGAGCTCACCCCCTTAATGAGAAACTGGCAGGAATTATGTGGGAATCCCTCCTGAGTGGAGTGGTGTATAGGGACACAGATGTATAAGACACATGACGGGATGACACAAGGTATCTTACATAATTTGTATTCCCTTGTTTGAAATGAGAGTAAAACAAATGCATTCAAGACGTGTCAGTATATTTGCAAAAACAATTGAGATCATTCCGATTTCTTTTAGTTGCTGTGGGTCCAACACAACCACAGAGCCACATTCCTTTGCTGTGGCACATAATGTTACACAGCACACACACTAACATTTAGCCACACCATTTAGGGCTTGTATGACATTTGTAATCTTCTGGCACTGAGGGAATGCTATCTGCCGTTCAGAAGTCCACTCTACAACAGGCAAGGTGTCGCTTGCAAGGTTAGTGAATGGTTTAGACACTGCAGCAGAGAAAAACTGCATTTTATTTTAGATTTCTACATTAATCATCCGTACCTGGAAGCCAGCCATCACGGACAGCTTTGGCCCTAGGTCTGCTCCCAACATGCAGTGTCTCAGTATGAAAGAGTCATGGCTTGTCCCAGGCCGCCAAGCCACTACATTTGTCAGTAACATGTCCACGTTTGATTTTACAGCAACAAACCAATTGTACCTCCTAACATGTCAGGCATAACACAGCTAAAGGTTGGCTGAGATATCCCCTGACATGTCAGCCAATCCCCTTTTGAAAAGGGCCGGTTGCCAGAAGTGGCATGGCTTGGTTTATGTGGCTTCTCTGGAAAGCTGGGCCCAACACAGCACAGAGATCCAAGAGAACAGCTTGTGGAAGTCGGAACTGGCTCATAGGCCACTCATCATCATTGGCCAGTAGAGCTTGCTGTGTCTCTGAAGATTCGCTCCCTCCTTTTTTCAGTTTTCAGTTCACCACATCTTCCAACACTTGCAAATTAGTCATTGTGCATTATTACACATACTTTTTATACCCACCCATTACATTGTATCTGAAAAGTCACAGGTATTGGAATCACCCTGATTGAACTTTTGTAAAGCACATTTCAAAACACAGTTACTAAGTGCTTTATGTAAATCGTAAAGCATTTTGTAGAGCATTTTGTCGTAATACTCCAGGGAGTATCGATCAAACAGATTGATATTTCTGCAGTATTAGTTTTTTGATTGTAAGAATGGCTTTTACCCTTTAACTCTTGACACACTCAGTCACAGGCTGCCCCTCCTTCATGCTGTGATTTCTTCATGGTACATGCTAGACCAAGAATCTTCTCTGATATGAGATTTGTGTTGTAATAAATGTATTTATTCAAGGACATTCAAGGACTGAGGTTCATCAGGTGTATTCTTCTATTCATCAAAGTGAAGATTGACCGGAAATAGTCTGTCCACATCAGTTAATTTATGATGGTTTATGTCAGAGGACTAAGAGAAAATAGATGAGCCCTGGAGAGGTCTTTGCCATTTTATATATGACTGTCACTGCTTGTTTGACTGTCAAAAGGAGTAAAGGACTGAAAGAAATGCTCAGCAGTTGTCATATTTCTTATCTGAGATGGCGGGATTTCAGGGGCTCTAATTTAATTTATTTATGCCCTCTTTATGTTGTCATACAAATTTGTTTTCCACTACTGCCCGATGCCCCAGGCCTACAACTGATTGTATTCTAATGTGAGGAATAACAAACTGTAAAAAGCACATACAGAAGTAAAACAGACAAACCTTCAGCTGAGGAAATATGCTCAGACAGTTGCACATATTGTTCACCTGTACTCGCTTGATGCATTTGTATCTAAATGCACTTATAATTGCATTCTGTTCAGAGTAATTCAACTTGATTTCAGTCAATACAAAACAACAATGTATGGTTGATGTTGTATTTGTTCATCAGCTTGGAATAACTTTTAAAATCATATCTTACCGTGAGTTTGTGTTTCTGCATGTACAGTATGATCAGGGTATTTTTAAGTATGCTGAACAAGTCCTGGATTGATAGAAGTCTCTTGTGAATATCCAAGCTGTGAGGTTGTTTTCAAAATTCACAGTATAATACATGTATTTTTTTTAAAGAAAAAAATATGAATGTTGTTTTGTTACTGCTCATCTTTCTCGTTAGACCCCATTTAGTTTTCAGTTATGAGTAACTTAAAGCTAATGCACGCAACTAGCAACACTGAAAAATGTCTAATTTCATCATTAATGTTGTAAAACTGGTGAAGCTGAAGCAATTGTCCACAAAGCAAAATATGATCCAGTATCATATAGACACTGAGGATAACAAGCTGCTAAAAGAGCTTCAGAGAGCAAAGTGGTGTTTTTTCACTCTCTGAAACAGACTTTGACCGATCGTATTTTTTACGATAAACTGTTACTAGCTAAAATTGAGAGGCCTGATAATATTATCCTCTTCATTGTTAAAATGTTAAATGTGGTGAAAACATGCTCAGTGTTTACAGAAGTCAAACAGAGAAACCTTTGACTGAGGAAGTATGCTCAGACAATTGTACACATTGTACTCGCTTGATGCATTTGTATCTACATGCACTTTACAATTATAATTGCATTCGGTTCAGAGTAATTTAACTTGATTTCAGTCAATACAAAACAACAATGTATGGTTGATGTTGTATTTGTTCATCTTGATTGATTTTTATGGTGCAGCTGAGCTTGGAGTAACTTTTAAAATCATATTCTAAATTACACATTTATTTACACAATTATAATTGCATTTTGTTCAGACTAATTCAACTTGATTTCAGTCAATACAAAACAATGTGTGGTTGATGTCATATTTGTTCATCATGATTGATTGTTGTGGTCCAGCTGAGCTTGGAGTACCTTTTTAAAACTGTATCTTGCTGTGCGTTTGGTTGGCAGCTTGTCCTGGATGTATGTTCAGGGTATTTTTAAGTATGTTGAATGCATGAACAAGTCCTGGATTGACAGGAGACCCTTCCAAGCTGTATAAGGGAGAAAAATGAATCACTGAGGCTAAAATAATGGACTCACAGACTGAAGTTGTTTTCAGAATTCAAAGTATAGTAGAGGTAGTTCTTTTTTAAGAAAAAAATGTGTATGTTTTTTGTTACTGCTCATCTCACCCCATTTAGCATAGATTCTTGTTTCATCTTTGCTACTTGGGTCGTCAAGTCGTCGTAACTTAAAGCTACTGCATGCAACTGGCAACACTGAAAAATGTCTAATTTCATCATTAATGTTGTAAAACTGGTGAAGCAATTCTCCTCAAAGCAAAATGTGATCCTAACTAGCTGCTAACAGAACTCCAGAGAGCCAAGTGGTGTTTTTTTCACTCTCTGAAACAGCCTTTGACTGAGTAAAACATTACACCAGCAAGTAATATATTAATTAATAAATATAAAAGCTAAGTTTCATTATGTAGTTTTTGTATATTCTGAATACACATTTATGCCTAAAGCTGATAAAATATGGCAGCAATCTTTATAGCTTTTTAGCTAATGGTTGCTAGCTAAATTGAGAGGCCTGATGATATGATCCTTTTCATTGTTAAAATGTTAAATGCGGTGAAAACATGCTCAGTGTTTAGTTGCTATTTAATCAAATGTTGAACCTCAAAAACATCATGCAAAACGCTAGCTCAGTTGTGACTGTAAACCTCATCATCCCATTTTCCCATTAAAGAAAACAAATTAAAAAAGTAATTTGCAATGCACCAAAGCATATATAAAGGCTGAATTTATCTGTTGAAACCCCATGTGTTATTACACACTGTAGCTTTACCTTGAAGTACGTTTTACATGTTGTGCCCACTCACTTTAATTTCCCTCTGTGTGGGATGTGCTTTTATGTCACAGCTTTGGGATTCAGCATGATGGCAACGGTAATGACTGTGAACCCATTGGGAAACGACCTTTCGTCATGTCTCCACAGCTCCTGTATGGCACCTCCTTGCCCAGGTGGTCACGCTGCAGTCGCCAGTATATCACCCGCTTCCTTGAGTGAGTGCCACACATGCTTTTTGACTTGCTGCTATCACAACCTTTTGTATAAGCTAAATATGTATGGAAGTAAAAAAAAAAAGAGATCAGGGTATCTGCTAATACCAAGCAGGAATCCAATACCAGTGCTCTCCAAAAATTGAACATCTGTGTAATTCTACCTTACTAAGTAGAACTCATTGGGATCAATAATTTTATTTTTATTGGTGGATGTGCGCTGTACTATTTTGTGCATATTATTTTGTTGTGGATATTTTTATTTTAGGGGGTCTTTTAAATGTCTGGTCATCTATATAAAAATAAACTAATAAAATAAAAAACATTGTTTTGTAAGGTGACATGAAGCTGTAGCTTTACATTACTACAAGTAGTTATGTTTATACAACAATGGTTCTTTTTAGGCTGGTGCATAACCTATTGGCAATAGCTTATAAGGCTGCATTGTAAATATTTACCATATCCTGGCCTGAGGGCAGGCACACCTTTGCGTTCAACTTGTCTAATACATGTAACACACAGTTCGTGCTATAGAATTACTGGTGTTTACACATACAGACCTGAGCTCAACACAAAGCTGCTGTGAACAACAGTGTTTAGATTTGCCCACACGGGGCTCTCGCATGTGCCCCTAAAACAGATACGTACGTACCACAAAAAGTAATTTATGGTTAGTGAGCGAATAACGTTAAAGTCAACAACCTACCGTAACCTCCTCCTCCTAGCCCTACCACTAATCATTCAAAACATATCTGGACTCGTCACCGGAGCAATTACAGAAATGCTGGTGTGCTGGTTGCTCTGTGACAGAGATAGAGAGACATCGGCGACAGCTGAAGTGGTACGACAGAAGAAAACAGGGATAAGATAAAGAAGGTTTGGCTTTGGATCACTAGCCAGTTAACGTTAGCTGTATTGCTGCCTTTTGTTTTTCAACTTTTCATAAAGCCATGTCAGTCACTTCTCGTCAACCAACCAATCACAGCCTGGAGGGGGCGGGACATTTGAACAAGTTTGATGTGCTGCAGCAAATCATTAAATGTTGAACAATATGATTATTGACAAAATTAGAGACCAATATAGATAATTTTGCTTGCACAAGGATTGAATAAATAAAGCTATAACTGGAATTAATATTCATCTAAATAGTAACAAAATAGTATAATATTATATGAAATTATAATGAATATAGTAATTAATATATTAACATTACACTAACAGTATACTATTAACTGAACGATATACTCTTTAATTAATCTTATAATATTATACTAATACAGTCATTTACACCAGTTCCTCCTACAGGTTGTGGATAGAGGCCTCTGCACTGGACAGATGTAGATTTAGATACAGGATGCCAGTGTTCCAATATTTGCTCCTTTTAGCCGCTTCCTCTGTAGAGCAACACACACCCCATGTTCTGTTTTACCTTGTTCTGTTTTACATCTGTTTTACTAAAGCTATTGTTATAAATATTGTTTATTGTTTAACTTTGTTCAAGTTGAAAAAACACATTTCAAAATGTCAGTTTTTTTGTGCATTTTCTTTGACAATCTAGCATATAGTACTATTTGTTTCATTGTAGTCGAATCGCAATTGCAATATTGTCCAAAATAATCGAAATATGACTTTTTCTCCAAATCGTGCAGCCCTAGTTTTTACTACTATCTGAGCCATTCAGAATTGATAGAGCAGCAGCTGCATATATTTTAACTCTTATTTTCTGTTGTCATAGTAATGTGGCAAAAAGAGCAAATAATTAAATAAATTGTTAATTTTATTTGTTCATTTTTCAGGATCATTTAAACACCACCTTTCTCACCTCCTGACAATACAGTTAGATACAAATACATGCTTAGGCAGTATGTATGCTTGTCTATATTTATTCATAGTACAGTGTGTAAGTGTCTGTAAACTAGACAGTCAGCTGCTACTGTCAAAGACTTGCACTGTGATTCTGGCTTCAACAGGACATGTGTTGAATGTCTTAAATAGTTCACTATAGTTGCCCTAGTTTCTCCACTCAAAGCATCTGGAATCTATTTAGTGGGTGTTTAGCTACTTGACAGCATTGTAGCTCCTTGACTCCACTGTGGAAAAAAAGGGCTGCAGGGCAATATTTACACTTGTGGGAGTTTGCTACACAAAGGCCACTGGTGTTTGTGTATGCCTGTCTGAGGGGTAGTAATTAAAAGGGAGACAGAGAGAGCTGTTCCAGCTCTTAAAGGAACCATTTCCACACATTTACAGATAAAAATTGTCAAAAGGAACTGGCCTGACTATACTATGTAGGATTTTATTTATTCATTTTTAAGATATTAGCAGCTTTGTGTTCAAAGATTAGCAGTGACTTTGATTTTGAGGTATTTTGTCATGAACTGAAATGTTTGATAAGTGGAAAACTTGACCTGCTGGTGACACGAGATAAGAAGCAAACTATGCCAAAGTCATTAAAATTCATCCTCTGGTGAAGTCAAATATCTGTTCCAATTTTCATTGCAATCCATTAAATAATGGTTGAGATATGTCACACTGGACCAAATTTTAGGACAGTCAGGTCTGCCGCTGGGGATGTAACTATGGCAGTTTTACTGTATACCCCGTGTATACCGTAGTGAAAAACACTAATGGTAATACCACTGCCAACAGTTTTAATCACTATTTAATTTAATGGTCATTTGATAGGAACAGATACAGTGTACATAGAGAATTGCATAACAAATTTCCAATGTATTGTATTGCAGCATTTATAGCTACTGCTAATTTCCAATGCCCATCCATTGAAGGGCCATTATGCTAAGACACCAAAGGGAACAGCTCAAGTTAATTTGTTTGTGATACAGACGTCTAAATTAAAAAAATACCATTATAAACCCTATTTTCATTGACTTAGGCAAGATGACAATTTAAAGCAAAAGAGATTTTAAAAAAAAAGAAAAGCTTTCCGCTTCCCATCCACCGCCCTCCCAGCTTGCATTACCCTTTTTTTCTCACTCAATATCTTGTCTAAAACTCTTTTGATCTCCATATCCTGCTAGCC
>JAPMOB010211391.1:0-11506 GCA_029875015.1 Lepomis gibbosus | reverse complement strand
ATTTGCCTGAGGAAGGTCGAAGACCGAAACGTTGTTTATTAAAACATTTGCAAGCGAGACAGTGTGCGGGATTTTCTTTCATATTGTAAAACTCTACCTTTCTCTACTCCACGGAGCACGCCACAAGAAGGCTACGCTGCATTATCGTCTATTTTACTCTAAATAGGACCATAATTTACTAAAATAACATCCCACTATATTGAAGAAGACTTGAAACTAGCGATTGAGACCATAAACTCATTAGGAAAGTGTTTACTGAGGTAATGAATCAAGTGAGAAGTAGGGTAATTTTGCCATTGAGTCCAATCCGATCTGCAAACAGCGTAGTTGCCCCGTGCTGGCCAAGAGAAAAAAATATGGGTTAAGGCATTTCTGCATTGGCTTCACTTTTCAGACCCAGAGGTTGCCGCTTGGTTAGAGCAGACATGTTTTATAGAGGAGACATGCCACTCAATCACATCCTCAATACAACTCTATGGGGAAAGATGGCGGTTATCCCACCCCTCCTGTTGAAAGCCAATTGTCTGCTTTTAACAGCCAAAGCAGGAAACATGCTCCAGCCAATCGTGTGGTTCCACTGACGTAAGGGTCTGTTTCACTTGTACTGTGCCGACGCATGTGTAGTATAACCGGTCTCGAAAAATGCTTTTTAAATTTTTGAGCTAAGCCGTGAAACTTTTTCAGCGATTTTTATTAGATTTTACTGCTGATTCTATTGATGTAGATTTTATGTCCCAATGACCATTAAAAGTTCACTTCTGGGTCTCTCTGAAATACCTATCCAGAGGCGTTGCTAAGATGGCGGCAGAGTGGCATGACTTACCTATAAGGACTTTGGTTACAGCTAGCAGCCAGTTAGCTTATCATACAGACTGGAAACGGAGAAACAGCTAGCCTGTTTCTGTCTGAAGGCAAGCAGCTTAGAATCAAGGATGTCACTGCTCAAATAATACATTTCATACATTGCAATGCAGAACAGGCTTAAAGTAAAAATATGTGACACATTTACATCTATACAACTTTATGACTACAGCTTGAGAACAGCATTTCACTTCCATGCTTTGTATAAAATTTAGTCCTCAAATAATATCAACACATTCGTGTAGCATAACCTTGTACTATGAAATACAAATTAAATGGGCTTCAAAAAAGACTTGTGGAGCCTTATCTGGCATCACATGCACAGGAATATAATTATCTGAACAATGTTGTGCCAATTCTTAAAAACAACTGTGACTATGAAAGGGAATTGACCAAATGAAGCCCACGCTACAACTGTTTGTCAGTCTATCCATCTGTCACAATGGTGTGTTACTGCCAAATTGTTTTCACACTCAACAAGTTCAATCTCAAAAGAGCTTTGTGTCAGTGACCAAAGTCGCTTTCAGCTATTGCTTCCACCTTTTTCTCTCAGTTCTGAATCTTGCATACCTATCTGTTGGAGCATACTTGCACACATCATGATATTGTCTAATTCAATGAAAGCTTTTACATCAAACTGGAAAAAAATTTGACCATCACTGGCCAACAGTACACACTCCAGCCAAACAATGGGCAATTAGCTGCTTTAGGCCTGCTTTCAATTGCCAAAGCTGACTAACTGGTTGCCATTTTATAATTGTTTGTAATTAGAGTAACAATATAATTACAATTTGTGTCGCCAGCCAGATTAGTTCAGTTTTACTCAATATCTAAACCAGCCGTCAAACATAATGTTCTTTCTCTCCACCATCCATTCTGACAGTTGTTGTCACGGAGCCCCCCGTTTCTCAACTTGAAGAAACATAAAACAGTAACACCAGAGACTGCACCAATTAATTAACCCTGTTTTATTCTGTGAAGAAGCAGGCAGAGTTAATTAATAGATATTTAATTTGGTCATCATTGATCCAGACACCTGAAATTTATACAAAGCGTAGTCTAGCTCTACTTAATATCTGCCCCAGGACACTAAAGCTAAAAAGTTCCCGGTCCACCACAAATGGTTAAGCCTTCCCTCTGTTAAATTCTACCTGTGCCCTTGTGTCAAATGTAACAGATTATGATCTTGTTTAACATTAACCTTTTGAAAACTGTATTGTTATTGATTTTTCACAGAGCAACCTGTGTGAGCTATCCACTTAGTGTACTTATTGCAAACCATCTTGTGAAGTACATCAAAGTGTGCATGAGCTTACTTTAAGTGAACCCTTTGGGAATATGTGTGTCCGATCCACCTGTCACGTCCAGAGTGAGAAAAAATAGTCACTTGAAGAATGATTTGTTTTTGGCTGAATGTGTTTTAAGCTGACAAGAAGAATAAGTGGAAACTCCAGTCAAGACAGTAGGTAGATCTTAAATTAAGAGAGGTATAAAAGTCCATATAAAAATGCAAAGATTATATCTGAATCAGAAATTTGTCAATCTCGGATCCTCTGAAGATGTTGCTTAATGGAAATTGATTGCTGTGGTTTTTAAGACGGCAAGGGCAATGTACTCGACCACAAAATTATCAGAATGAAAACAGCATTTGGATTGACTTATAGATTTGCCTCGTGCACTCACCTGTAAAAGAGTCCATCCTTTATCCCCGAGCCTCAGACCATTCTCTGAGGTGTGGAAGGGGGCAATTGAATTAGCCCCACCCTCTCTAGCCCATACCGAGTGATATGGGACTGGATTCCATTACACAAACTCTATCTAACCCAGACTGCGGCCTATCTAAACCTCATATCCCTGACAACACTCCATACATCAGCCACAGGCTAATACACTCTAATAGGCAGGGGCCTCACCCACAGATATACCATATGACCTGTCTCTCTTTCTCACTCACAATCGCTACCATTTGTTTGCACTTTCTGTAGCCCTTTGTGTCTTTCATCTTTCTTTCATTTTTGTTTCACTTGTTGTCTTCACTTATTCAGTTTGCTGACTTCTTATCTCTACCACTTCAGCTCACTCTCAGTTCCTCTCTTTTTCACCACCTCTCCATTGCTGTTCCTCTATTACTCACTGCTTTGCAGTCTTCACTGCAGAGTAAAATAGCAAATTACAGAGGATGAGTGATTAGTGGATGGTTCTGTTCAGAAAGGGTTCTTCTGTCATCGGTATGCCTTCTGACATCCTCACGTACAGTATACGCTGTACTTTTCAAACCATGTTCTTTTCACCAATGTTTGGCAATATCTAATTACTGTTTGGGAATTGAACCAAATTACTTTTTTTGGTAAAGACCAATGTGTCCATGGCACAGAATATAAAAATGTCATGTACTGAAAACTGAATGTAGTGAATGTAGTGAAGTTCTTTTATGGTTTAAATTTAAAAAATATCATAAACAGCTGGACAGGATACACTACTAAAGTCAGGGAAATTAACTTAATAATGTTGGCTGCATGGCAATATCTAAAGTAAACATTAGCCACAACAAGCTACGGGGCATTTCAGAACAAATAAGACTTTAGTGTACTGAGTAAGGGTGAATTTCTTTTACTCGTTTTGAATTAACTTTTCCTAAATTAAAAATAATAATTAGCAGTTTCTTCTATTAGAAATAACAGTGTCACTTTAACATTTGACAGCTGATATTTTGTTAACTGAAAACAGGGTGTTGTAGAAAACATGTTAAAGTTCTCATAAAATGGAAACCGGAGTGCTATTTACTTCTGTACGTGTTTCCTGTTAAAACACAAAGCTAGGGAGGGACTTGTCGCAAATGTGGCAGTAGCCAATAGCGCTGAATGTGCATTATGCCCACACCCTGTCATGCGGACTCTGCGGGCTGATTCCAGCTCCCGCTGAGTGAACACGGCAGCCGGGACCAAACACATTCCCCTAGAACGACAGTGGCCAGTATACATTATAGTACAGGTTTTCTTGCCAGGTTTGGCTCTTGAAACCCCGGGACTGGGGTCAGCTAATAGGACTGCTAGCAGCAGATAATTTAGCAACAAGTAAAGCTATCTGTTCATCAGCAAACTTCATAAATCACAGATAGCAGAGGCAGGGCAGCCATCAGTGGGAGAACCAGAAAATATTGTTCTCCATCAAATATGATCCAGTTTTACAAAAATCAGTTAATAAAGATGTGTTTTTGGTTTTGGACAGTAATTTTTCGTTGGACACTAAATTAATACACGCCCCCGATTGCAGGATGAGTCTTCAAAATTTTAAAATCGTTTTCCATGAAATGAGAAACTCTAAAATACCATCAAGAATACCTACAAAACAACATTTCTTATCAATGTTGGGCCAGATACTAGTGTATTGATGACATATACTGAAAGGCATATGCAATTAAAACAAATTAACATCAATTTTGATTTCATGGTGACTTTTTATATTTCTTGTACTATGGTGTCAAAACAAGTACTGTTGTGGTATCACATAAAAATACAATTGATTAAGTTTTTGGGGATCTTCTTTCTTTCACACACTTGTCCATAACCAAGCCCATAAAGCACCACTTTCAGCATTTCACATTTTTTCCTGCCCCCAAACCAAATCTCTTTTTCACTTCATTTTCTCCCTTTTCCTTCCTCATCTCCTCTTTTTGTATTCTCCTCCTTCTTTCTCCTTTCTTCTCTCCCCTCCCATTCCCATGATATCTCTCTCCCTTTCTCTTCTGCTCCGTTCCAACCTTACATGCTTCTCTCTCTTCCCCTCTTTCACTCTCTGAGAACATCAAAGGGCTGTGTCAGTACCAAAGCTCAGCTCAACAGTGGAGCGGTTGACCTTGGACGCTCACCAACAACCTAGGAGAAAGGGGGAGGGAGAGATAGAAAGAGAAGGAGAAAGAAAGAGATCACATACATTCAGGAATGCTAACCAAGCTTAAGACAGGGCATCATGTAGTGTGCTGGTTACTGTAAACAGTGGTTAACCGCGGTAAAGACCCAAATCAGTTAAATTCACAGTAAAATTTAAAAGCAAATTTCAGGAAGTGATTTTGATTATAGAGTCTAGGCATCAATCACACCAATAATGACACCTGTCTTTAGCTGGTTGTATTATTTGTAGCCAAAAATCCACTTTCAGACACTCCAGAGAAGCTTCTTTAACCTCAAAAAAGACTTGCCTGAACACATGAGACAGATCTGTCAGTTTAACTAACTAAAAATGAAGGCCAGATCTGGAAATCAGTTTTCAAAAGAAATGCTGTTAAGTAACAAATGATTGCCTGGATGTGGGTGTTTCACTCAGGAGGGAAGATAGCAAAAATCAAAATAAAGATAGATATCAAATGAATAAAAGATATATATTCATGGAATGTATTCATAGAAATATAAAACATCTGTAAAAATATTTCATGTTGATTGTTTTACTTAACTTTGAACAACAGAATGACTTCAGTTTCACGACTTGTCAAATTTCAAAGTCAAAACCAATCTCTGCAAATATTCAGAGGGTATGTTTTGGTGGGCATGCGTGACCAAATGTCTCTGCGTTTGAGCAGAGGATTTCACCTGACACGTCAACAACTCTGTGATGAAGAAATTGTGTACGCTTGCATCTGTGTTGCATCATTAAGATGTAATTCACACACACACACACAACCACATGTAAACACAAACCTACACACGAAAATGGATTTTTACAGCATAGCGTATAATAAGTTACAAAAGGTAAAGATGCACAGAAAACACTCACTCAAACAGAGAATCCTGAATCATAAATAATGCACCTACATACAATAACAAGCCAAAAGTAGTCAAAAGTCTGTCAAGTGTTCTGCAATATATATGAGAATGCAAGCAACAAAAAGATGGAAATATTCTAAGACTGATTTTTGGACAAATCCTGAGGGGTGATTTTAGTCACTTTTTTGTGGAGAGAATAATGGAAGATAATTAAAGTATAATGACAGTCTAAGCAGCATTAAATAGGCTTTTGTTCAACAGACAAGTGTAGGTGGTGTCAATGTAGAGGTAAGCATTAGTTAGGCTCTAGGTTTTAGAGATGATTAAACTTTCAGATTTGATTCTGGAGACATCAACTAATTATTAAAAAGATACATTTGGAAAAATGTAATGTTTAAATAAAGACTTCCCATAATTACATTTAAAACACACTATGACTTTGCTATGTTTGTAAGAACAATGTTTAAGGACCAGCAGACAGGCTGCATTTATCTACCACTAACACACTATAATCTGATAACCTGACTTTTATTTATAATTAGGGTCCAAGCATGAAACATCCGAGGTCCCTATTGGAACTGAAACGTGCAAGGTACCTATTGAAAGGGAAGGGATTATTTTTAGGGCCCAAGCACAAAATGCTCAAGGCCCCTGTTGACATTAAAGGGATTATTTTTAGGGCCAGAGCACAAACAGTGAAAGGTCCTTATTGAAACTGAAGGGTTTTTTCTTTCTTTCTTTCTTTACTTTCTGCAAAGTAAACTCAATTCAACTTTTTTAGAGGCCTTAACGTGCTGGAAAACTCACCAAACTTTGCACAGGCGGGGCAAAAATTTACGTATGGGTTTTGCATATGGGCATGGCAAAAGGGCTCGCTTGCAGAGCAGCCCCGGGCAAAGTTTCACTTACGTGTATGAAATTTCTGTGGTACGTGTATCACATCCAGACGTACAAAAAAGCCTCTTGGAGCCATGGCCTAAACCCAACAGGAAGTCGGCCATTTCAGATTTAATGGTCATTTTTGGCGATTTTACACATTTTGTACTTAAACTCCTCCTCTTGCTGTGCAGTCTAAACCCATTGACAATTAAAAGTTGTACAAATGGTTGTTACCAGTCGACCAGTTTGCACATACTCACATCTGCAACAAATTTTACAGTCCTGCCATGAATACATCCATATGCCAATATTCACTCAAAGTTATAGAGTCCCCTGCTGGCAACAGGAAATGACACGTTTTACACTGTAATATACTACTCCTAGCAGGTTGGACATATCCACTTCAAACCTGTCCCGGAAAACCCTTAACACATTGATAAAGCAATGTGGTAAAACTTGTGAGGCTGGCGTGACGGCAAAGTTAAACTCTTCACCATGACACAGGAAGTTATTGTAACTTGAATGTACATAATCAAATCCATACCCAATTTACGCGGTTGATGTACATTCCAACATTCACCCATAGTCATAGCGCCACCTGCTGGCAACAGGAAATTACCTTTAACAAAGCAGTCCCCGTGGCAGGTTTCACCTGTATGAAATTTCTGTGGCACATGTATCATGTCCAGACATACCAAAAAGTTTCTTGGAGCAATACCTTAAACCCAATAGGAAGTTGGCCATTTTGATTTTTATGGTAATTTTTGAATGATTTACACACTCTGTACTTTAACAAACTCCTCCTGGAGATTTAGTCCGACCAACTTCAGACCACTTCCACTGATGATTAAAAGTTGTACAAATGGTGAGATTTCGTGTAACAGCGTGCCCAGGGTGGGAATTATACAGTGATAACCGGGGGGTGAACTTTTTTCCAGGTCAAAAAGAATGCCCAGTACAGCACAGGCGTGGGCTTCAGTAAACTAAAATCTTACAATGCTTACAATATTCTAGCTTATTTAACTAATGTCTGCAGTCTGTAGATGAATATAAATTAAATTCATTACATCAGTTCATGGGCGCTCCATACCACACAACAACTTTTGTAGTCAGAGGTCACTATTCTACAGCAAAACTGTCAGCAGGTCAGACCCACAACAGCAGAACCACACAATACTGAACCAGAACCAAAGACACTATAATAAAATACTGTCTACATGATCATCTCTAATTGCTAATTCTTATCATTTTAAGTTGTAAGTTTCAACTTAATTTTAGCAAATATCTCCTTTCCTCTTGCTCATGTTGACTGTGAATCTGCGTTCAATAAAGCAGTTTGTCATGCACAACTGGGAATTTTTGGGTCTCTGTAAATAATATTAAACAGTACTGTCTAGACCTGCTTTATATAAAAAGTGCAATGAGTTGCCTTTTGTAGTGAATTGGCGCTATATAAATAAAACTGAATCAAATTCAAAATGAATGTGAAATAACACACCTGGATTTTAACATTTACCTGGGCAGGTTAAACTCCTGAATTTCAGAGTGAAAACAAATATGCTATAATGCATATTGTAGAAAGACAAACAGAATACTTCAAATGAAATAATAAACTCTACATTGATGTCAAACATTGTCAAAATGTGTATCTACAATAACTAACCCTCTATTTCACTGTTCATGCCTGAGCACCAGTGTTAGGCTACTGATAATGAAATGACAGGGTAAGAAAGGCCCCCCTGAACTGTTGTTTTTGCCTCTTTTGGGGTGGTCCAACCCTTAACTAGGTGGGTCAATCCCCCCCAATCCCCCCTGTAATTTGAACCATGGGGTGCGTCCAAAATAAATGATTCGCCCTGAAACAAGAAGTTGTTGTTAACTTCAGTTAACATGCTCACATCTGCACCACACTTTACATGCTTGATAACGGTCCCGCCCCGAACACATCTACATGCCAATATTCAGTTATACTCATAGCACCACCTACTGGCAACAGGAAGTACGCTCTGTCAGATGCTTATGTGATTTAAATTAATTTTTCACAATGTGTTCCACACTTGACTTGGTGAGACCTAATGTATACTGGGTGCTCTGTAGTGCAACATAGAGGACACAGAAAGTGACGTTTATGCCTCCCTGCAGCGTTTGAAGTGTGTGACAATTCAGAGCCACACCTGCACTGGCTGCAACTGACACCGGCTGCTGCTTGCAGCTTTAATTAACAGATATTTCTCACACAGTTGTCTTTATTAATATGCACTTTAGCACAACAGTTAATGAAACAACCAAAATGCACTAACAAGCCCCGACACTAACTTTTCTAAAGGCAATCTCGTACTTGTACTTGCACTAACTAAAACACTTCACACATATCTCAGGATCAACTCCTGGACCTGAACACTGACACCATTGTCATTATTGACAGAAATTAACCATTAATGCTTTTTCACTTTCCCTACCCACCCAAAGATGTGGAATCAAAGTAATAAAAAGAGATTCACAGTTTAGTACACATTGACCTCTGCTGTGCTGACAGTGAAGAGTATTGAAAAAGTGAACTCAGTATTGTTAAGTGCGGGTTAAAGTAAGATGTGTGGTGCAGGTACACTGACTGACTTAGAAGAAGATGGAAGATGTACTTTATTAATCGCACAAGGGGATATTTAATGTTTTTTCACTCTGTTATTATTGTTAGTATTATACACACACGCAACAGGACCAATAGCAACAACACATGCTGCCACTTAGTGTGGCTCCCCAAGCAGTTAGAGGTACAGGGGCTTGCTCAAGTCCACCTTCGGCAGTGCCCAGGAGGTGAAGTGGAACCTCTCCAGCTACCAGTCCGCACTCCGCAACTCTGGTCCGAGCTGGACTCAAACTGGCGACCCTCTGGTTCTGACCCTAATCCTTACGGAGTGAGCTACTGCCACCCTAAGAAAGTTTTCTTTCCACATTTGGAAGGAGATGAATACAGGAGTCTAATTTTGAACTCTTGCATGAAAGCTTTGATTGACAGATGCATCAGAAAAGTCACTATCAGGACAAATAGATAAGAAAGGATCCATGGACAGAGCAGTGTCCATGGTCTTTTCATCTCACTTTGACGAAGACATTGTTGTCCTATCTCCTTCTTTCTTTCCTTCCTATTTTCTCCTCCCCCTGATGTCAGTGACTCCTCATCAGGGACCACATTAAAACTCAATCAATTACACACACACACAAACACACACACACCTACCAACAACTGTCTCTCTATGTCATTCCTGGGCTTAATGCCAGCATCCCTCTCCCAGTCTCTCTCTGCGCAGTCTTGTCCTCATCTCTCTCATTGTGATCCTGTGGCCTTGTTGGCCCTGGCATTCAATTTAGCTGTCATCCAGATGCATCCCTCTCTCTCTCTCTCCCTACACACACACACACACACACACACACACACATACACACACACAGATGGATTTCCTGTCAGCACAGTTTGAGACCAATCAGACCGTGGAATAGGAGCATGCCCAGATGAGAGCTAAAGGCCATCAAGGGACCACCACACAATGAAGTACTCCCTTTAATCCTAGACACATATATACACACACACACACACACACACACACACAGGCACACTGTACACAAATGCACGCATGCCAAAAGTTGCTTAGCTTACATCATAAAAAACAATAAGCACACAAACACATGTACAGTCAACTTTTATAAAAAGCTGGACTTTCCTTTTCCACCAGTGGTATTAAATTTGAATGCATTAAGCCTGCATGCGTATATGTGAGAAATGCAGACACGTCTACTAGTGTGTGTGCGTGCGTGTGTGTGTGTGTGTGTGTGTGTGTGTGTGTGTGTGTGTGTGTGTGTGTTAAGTTGCCTTTAGGCGCCATCAGGGTGTCACACAATATGGCTAAGCCCAGGTCCCACAGGAACATGAACAGCGTCTACTCAGTTTCCAAGAGCTCAGCAGAGCCAGGCAGAGAGCAGGAAGAAAAGATGAGGAGTGACAGAATTATAGAGAATGACAGGGACAAAAAGTGAGTGACATCACGTACCAATCCTTGCTGCAGCGGATTAAAGAGTTTCCTTTCTATTGTGATAGTTGTCGCCTGGACACCTCTTCCTCTAGTGAGGAGGAAACTTTGATATGTGGTGGCACAAACTTGTTTCCATGAGATGAGATGAGAGATTTCTTGCTCTTTCTCTCAGGCCTGTTGCCATGAATGTTCAAGTTGCAAGAGCACAAATTCACATATAAACAATAAAAAATATATAATTAATGAACAATGAAATGACATTATAAAAACTAAAGAAAGAGGAATAAAACAACAAAAACACAATATAGGCTGATGTTACACTGATAGTGATAATAATGTGATATTTAAGTTACTTTATACAAACAACAATGGTTCTCCGTTTGTTGAGAAAATATACAAATTTTATACCAGTAAAATTGGTATCGAAAAAAGCATCGTTCAGGAACCGGTATCGAAGTTGAGGTATCGATATCGGTACCAATATCGAAAATCTTTGAACGATACCCAGCCCTAATCAAAACCATCATAAGGTAGTTTATAATGCACCTGAATATCTTCTAATACACCTGGAACACAACTGCAACTGTAAATTTGAAAGAAACTGATATACAGTTATTACACAATTTTAAAAAAATATACCTGGCGAATGTCCATGTTTTGGCCATATTTACTGTTAATATGTTCACTTTTATTGGGAGCTATCTTTAAAACACTATTTCTCTCCATACAACCACGTTCCAAATAACATAAAGCTTCCAAAACATTGAAAGGTTGATAAAACGAGTCATTATAAATGACTAAAAGCACTCCCATGATTTAAAGGCCCACAGCTTGAGAACAGAACATCCTACAGGGCTGGTTCTTGGCTTGTCAGATCCATCTCATTCTCCTGAAAAAAAAAATCGGTATATTGCATGAGGTTGTAGCTCCTACGGTTCGCCAGCAGAGACCGACAAAGTCCGCCTCTGCCAAACAAGC
>JAPMOB010211387.1:0-10585 GCA_029875015.1 Lepomis gibbosus | reverse complement strand
CACACCCGCCTGGCGCCTCACACCTTGAGCAACTCCAGAGAAGAATAATGTCCATCCCCTATCAAGGAGTACGGTTCCAGGACCGAGACTGTGCATGGAGGTCAGCCCCACCAGATCTAATTGGTAGTGCTCCATCTCCCGCACAAGTTCCGGCTCCTTCCCCGACAGAGAGGTGACATTCCATGTCCCCAGAGCCAGCCTCTGCTACCGGGGTCTGGTCCGTAGAGGCCCCTGACCTTCACCGCCACCCAAGTGGCAGCGCACCAGACCCCTGCGGATCTTCCGATGGATGGTGGGTCCAAAGGATGTCGAGGGGGGTGCCACGTAGCTCTTTGGGGCTGTGCCCGGCCGGGCTCCGTGGCAAACCCAGCCACCAGGCGCTCGCCGACGAGCCCTCCCTCTGGGCCTGGCTCCAGACGGGGGCCCCGGGCTTTCTCTGGGCAGGGTCTCTCCTCCTCTTATTTGCTCTACCATCAGGGGTCTTTGTGAACCATTCTTGGTCTGGCCCCTCACCTGGAACCACCTTGCCTTGGGAGACCCTACCAGGAGCTCTAGGCTCCAGAAAACACAGCCTCCAGGTTCACCGGGGCACGCAAACCTCTCCACCACGATAAGGTGATGGTTCCCGGAGAGGAGATTTATTTCCTACATAACCTATACTGCAATCAATTAGTACTGTATAGAGAATGGTTTAAATCTATAATAACGTGGAGTTTATTAACAACAGAATTGTTATAATGGGATTCTATTAAACAACACCAGGTCAGGTTCATGGCAGACAATACCAGACTTTTCCAGCTCAGACAGAAAGACAGTTATATACTGAGTAAAAATATGGTAAGTAGTAGCCAATGATGACTACTTTATATACACCACCTAAACACATTTCTGTAGAAAAAAGTAAAACGCTAAAGGAGAAATATAATTTCCTCTTTTACCCCCATTGCATGTTTAATGAAAGCAATTTCTTTGTCTTGATCCCAGGATTATCAAACGGCCCTCCAGTCATCAGCATCAGTAAGTGAGTTAGAAAAAAGACCTACCCATCATGATTCACGAGTCCGATTTTAGGGCTTATTGCTCTTAATTCTATGATAGCTGTAGAACAGACACATTTACGTTCACAGTTAATAAGTGAATCTGGAGGGATCAACAGAATAATACACGTGCATCATGTTTTAAGGTGGATTCTTCTTTTTCATACCCCATTTCTTCTCCAAATAACATGAAGATCAAATCCCCCCATTGATGTCTGAATTCATCTTATTATTCATTCTGTCCTTGACAGCAAGTACAGCAAAGCACTGACTGCTTATTCTCTTGTTTAACTAAAAAGAACACTAGAGTACTTTAAATTGCCACCGAAGGTGGTCCATTTTCAGATTAATGTTAGATACAAGCAAATTAAAGCTTTCTGTCTGCATTTACATTATATATATTTTTTTAAAAATTATAGAATGTTTTTAGATTCTTGGTGAAGAAGTGAAGATGGCATTAAGGATAATGTTGGTACTTAGGGATAAATTGGTGTTTGAGTCAGGATGTTTGTTACTGCTGCAAGGGCTTTAGGAAGGGAACCATGTGGCGAGTGAGAGTATAACTTGCAGGGTGTGAACATCACTGCTTTGCATTAGAACTAACATTTATACATGTACTTTGGTTCTCTGACAGTGGAGGTCCTATCTTATGAATCAGCGATGTGCATAATTATGCTTTCTGTAATAAAGACATAGAGGTAAAATCCTCGATAGACAAATATTCAGATATTTGAATCCATGATGCAGTCCCGGAGTTATTATGCAACAAAGATGTACTATACATTTTGATGTGCCTTTTTCCCTTCAGCCTGTCTTGTCTCTCTGCTGTTTGTGATTTCTTGGATTTCCCAAAATGACTGCTGACAGCCTCCAGAGTACGTGCCTTAACTTCTTGCATTCAGCTGTGGGTTACATGTACTGTAGGTAGTGTAGGTGGAAAGAGCTTAGTGATATTTTAGGTAGCTGAACATTTCTCTGCTGTCAAACCCATTATAGCTGCACTGAAAGTATCCTTACATCACATTGGAAGAAGAAATAATGCATCAAAATGTGCCCATAACTTTGAGGTACATATCCAGTAGCTGTTCTCTTTAGTCAAACCAACCAAATCTTTAGTGTTTTGGTTGGTTTGTTAATTTTGTTTTTGTTTGAAGAACAGTGCAGCTTTGCAGATTTACACTTTTTAGGATTGTGGCTTTGGGGAAAATCAAATCTTGACTGTTTTGGGTGTCAGATTACATGACATACAGTCTTCTTTACTTTATTTCATGCACAAAAGCCATATTTCTGTGACTTAAATCAATCTACATATTTTGACATCGGACATTTTGTCCGGGTTGGAAAGTAGCAAGTCTGTCACAGTTTGTGTGACATGGTGACAAAGCAATGGACTGGCACAGTTAGGGTAAAGGCCCGTGACAATGGGCATGACACTCAGGGTGATAACTGGTACAGCACTGCTGTAAATGCCAGTAGGTCAGTGATAGCAGAGCACAGCCACCCACCTCCCCCCACCAGCTCTTTAGCAGGTGACAGAGGAAGAAACCTGATCATTGGGTCTCTCAGAGGGTAGTTCCTGTGGGTGCAGAGGGCCGCATTTCCAGTCAGTGGGAGCTGAATGCAGCTGCAGCAGGGCAGAGTGACTTATGGCGGGGGGCCGAGGAGCGGCACAGATAAGGGCCAGAGCGAGCAGGAGGACAGAGGGCCTGACAGAGACAGCACGACTGAGGCAGGTGGTGGGAGTGGTAAAGACTACGGAGGCTGTGATGTTTAAACCCCAGGCACAGACGATTCATAAACAGTTCCAGGTGGGGTGTTCGACTGTTTCTGTTTCTTGTGAGCCAAGACTGCATGCTGGTATGCTGGCTATGCAGATTTGTCTGTGCAACAGGTCTCGGCTCTCGCTGCCGGCAGTTCCCAGCACTTGGTGATAACAAACAGACCAAACAGTGATGGAGCATCTAAGATAGTAGCTTTTCCATTGAGCATTTATTCTGTGCTTTTGTGCTGACCTTACAACAAGGGTCACATTTGACTGTGTTTAAAACCTGTTTCTATTTTTGTTGCATTTTTAACACTTAATTGTGACACGCCATAAATTATAGCTGTACAGAGTGCAGGGTTTTCTCATGTTTCCAGAGAGAGGGCAGGTTTGTGCTCTAAGCACTGCATGGCAGAGTTATTTTTGTAGCTTTGCTGGGTTTGCTGTATGTATCCATATGGAAATGGTGCTTACAGAGATAGTGTTTCTGATTTAACAAGGTCACCCAGTGCCCCTGCTTCAGAGGCAGGAATGCAAACCTGTGTCTTCATTGAATAGGGAAGTGGGCTATTATGGTTGTGACATGTGCACGCAGAGAGTTGCTAATTTGAGGAGGCATTTTTATTGCAGCATGTATTAATGACATTGGGTGAGCTCCAAGGCATGGACTGTTCAGACTGAGAATGGATCAGACAAGTGCTTACATGTGGAGCAAGTCCTAAATCTATAACATTGTCTATAACTTGTTACAAGTTGCTATAATATGAAATGTGTAACATGAAAGTGCCTCCTACATCACTGGATACAGGTATGCACATACTGTTCAGTTTGTCTTTGCTCCAAAGCTGCCACACTGCATTTGTCTCATGCACGATTGTGGGATTCATTAAACTTCTTAATGGGCAGAAAAGAAAGTTGGTTGCTGTGATCGATATGCCTTTAATCTCAAGTTTAATTTGAATTTGACTCTTTATGTATTACATTCCATCTTACATTGATCTTGGATTAAATTGGTCAAAGCAGAAATAGACTTGAAGGAAAATAACTCCTGATTGATGTGTGTCTGTGCAGGCATGCACCCTCATGCACACACAAACCGACAGAGAGAGCATCTGTCTTTCTTGGCAGTGAGCTGAAGTGGATGGCATTGATTTAGGCCTCTCTCATTCCTTCCTCCACTCTGCTCCTCCTCCTTTGCTTTCTTACTTTGTCTTCTCTCGCGGCTGCCATTCACAGTCACACTCTGCAAATCACCTCTCACAGAGGCTTCGGAGCCACCGTTGGCGGGGGAATTTTGGCTTTCAGCAACATGCTCCTTACTTTGCCAGGGCAGCTCAAAATGTCCTGGCTAACAACCATCTCTCAGTGTCTGAATGTGGGTTTTTTGGAAGGACATTTAGGCTGTGAATTTTAAATAGGGAAGAATTGTTGCTGGAAAAATGATTTGAGATGACTGGTATGTCATACTTGCAAATCTGCACATTTGTAACTGATTGAGTGCCTTCCATTGTTGACAAGAAGCTGCACGGTGACTTTTTGAACACTCCTTGAACACATTATTACTTTGTGCCCTGTGTCTATATATTTTGTCCCTTCATAACTCTAATGTGAATATTTGCATCCTATTGAAGTGAACAACTGTATTTGAAAACCTGTTTTATCACTGTGGACATTGTAGTGTCTCTCAAAATGAAATAACATGGGCTTTACAAACATTTTTTTTTTCTTTGTTTCTCAGTCAGCGGAAGCCACTTTATGCTTGGTGAGAGGCAATTTAATGACTGGACCTGCAGTATCCTCATGTGGCCACATAACAAACTACAACTCACTCGTGTTTTTTTTAATCATACACTTCCTTTATCATTGTGGAAGAATACTGAATGAAAATCATGTTTGGACCCATCTATCAACACTTCTGGGGGCAGATTAGAGTGAGCATTGTTTTTATTATATCATAAGCCTCATCTGCGCTATTATTTGATCTGTTTTGATAGGCTGTACCAGACCAGAAAACTCCTAAAAAAAATTTAATTTTCATACACTCAAAAATGTGCAAGGATAATATTGTCCTCACAAAAATACTATTTAATAAAATAGATAATAGTTATATAATAGAATGTGTAATGTAATGTAGAAATATAAATATTAACAAACTCTTAGCTACCACCTGGTTATTAATTCTGATGTTTACTGCAGGACCTTTTCTGTTTTCATTCCTCTTTTTCACATTCAATAACAAGCTGTGATCTTAGTCAGACCAAGGGCCTACAGCCATGCTAGCAGCTCTGTGAAGCTGTACTTAGGCACAGCAGTGCTTTGTGCTGAATGCTAATCCCAGCTTGCTAACATGCTCACAATGACACTGCTAACATGAGGTATAATGTTTACCATGTTCACCATTTTGGCACAAAGTACTCTACATGGCGATATTGTACAGAAGTAAACTCATTCACAATCATAATGTGTTGTGCCTTCGATCTTATCTTTTGATAGTGACCTTGACAATTTCAAATGATACAGGATGAAAGTGTGAATGTGTGTGTGTGTAAATAGAAATGAGAGGAGGAAAGACATCAGGAGAGTGGTCAAATGAGTGAGAAAAGGAGTAGGCAATGTGATGTAGGGGGCTATAACTGGCTGACGGCTCAGATTAATGAGCGTTGGTGTGTAATTAATCTATAGCGGGCAGCTGTCTGTTTATCTGTATCAGCGTTGACAAGAAGATAACTGAGGGACATTTAATTGATCCCTTCTTCTTCTTCTTCTTCTTGCTCTCTGTCTCTGCTCCTGTCTCCGCCTTTAGATCAGAAAGTTTCCTTGACAGTGACAGAGTCACTTGGAAACTCCTCTAAAAGGAAGACTCCGGCAAAAAGCCCCATTTAGATCACAAAACTGATCACACTGGAAAAGACCCAGATTGCAGTTTATTTATTCTACTCATCATTATATTTTCTAGAAATTTCCGCCGGTTATGTTTCAGAATATGCCTAAATCTGCCAGGGCTTAGAGGGATGGAAAAAAGAAGGGGGTCCAGGGTTTACTGCACTAATATGCTTAAGGTCAGGGATTTGGTCTGACTGTATGCTTGTATTTCATTATGCGTCCACCACTAATCCAGTTTGCTGGAAATCATCCCTTATTCCATGTGTTGCATGCTGTGTGACTCATGGATCCTGGAGCTTCTACTGGAGGCTCTACCCAGCTGAGGTCAAAGTGGACTGGGTCACACTGGTCTGAGCTGCTGGCTGGGGAGCTGTGGGGGTCGGAAGCATCATGTCAGAGGAGAAAAAGTAGAGTAAGGGGCTCCACACTCTGCCTTCAGCAGCATGATACCCATAAATACAAACATATATATGGTACATTAACCAATGCTATTCAAACTGATACATGTACACCCACATTAATCCCATCGAACACCAGAGTCAAGAGAAAAGTCTGTAAAATAAGATTGTGTAGCAGAATTTAGTTTTTTCTTTTGTTTGATATCCAGATATCTTGAGACCCGTTGGGTTCATCTTGTGTAAAGCTGCTCAGAGTAATTTTGTCGTTACTGTCACAATTAAGAATAAGTGCCATGAATAAATATCCCTAAGCATTCAGCTCCCAAATTATTTAAGAAAGCTCCAGACTCCCAAATTATTTAAGAAAGCTCCAGAGGTTTCCTAAGTCCAATTAGAGTGACTAACAGAGGCAGCAGCTGCAGTACACAGTTTCCATATTTTTGGAAATTTAGATAGAAGACACACAAAAAGGTCATGACATGATGAGATTCAGCATGACTACAAGAAAACGCTCCCATGTTCACACCCAACCATATATATATAAACTGTGAAATGTGCAATAGTTACATTATTTATTATTAGTTAAACTGTGAAGTAGAAGAATTCTGGTGAGTTTGAAAGACGTTGAATGACTATGAAAATATTGAAACTAGTTAAACTGCTACTAAATATAGAAACTCGCCATTAAACTAGTTAAGGTAATGTTTCATGTAACGGTGGTCCTTATGTTCTCTTTTTTGGCAAAACAAAGACACTAGATTTTTCCTAGGCTTCTCAATCACTTTTTAATTTTACATTTATTCATTTTTAGCTGACACTTTTTATCCAAAGCTACTTACAATTGCTAAGTATGTTAGAAGTCGCAGGCCGCTGGAGCCACTTGAGGTGTCTAGCTCAGGGACATGTTGGTGGATGACACAGTGGGGAATTGAACACAGGTCTTTCACACCAAGGGCAGGTGTCTTATCCACTTCACCATCACCATATAATAAGAATTTTTTGACTCATAGGTTGAAGTTTGGGACCATTCTTTCTACGATTCCTACACTTTTTATACATACTAGCACCCAGTTGTAGCTGTCGTTAAGAACATTGAGAACCACTGCATAATTTAGTAACAGTGAACCCTATTGATCTCATTTCATGCGATCAACAAGAGATCAACCCTATTGATCTCATGTATAAAAAAGTGAGATTGTTTGCATCATATACAAAGACACACAAACATTTCCTGTAACACATTGTAATCTGCTTTAGCAGAGTAATTTATTTATTCTATTCTTATTATTTATTATATAAGTTAATCATATAATGGAATCCATCCACCTTTTCAGAGATACCCTTATTGTACAGCCTCTCCTCAGCATGTTGAGATGATGGTTAACTAACAGGCAGCAGGATAGCCTGAGGAAACAGGTCAGCTCACAGCCTATTAATCATGGAAATGTTCCAAAATCTGCTTCTTTAATAATTCTGTTCATGTTTGCAAAGACTTCATGTGTAGTTTCACTAATAACATGTCAAGAAATCAGTGAAACTATTCAGTTAAATCTTCCGCTAAGTAATACAGGTGGGTCAACCTGTCAAACTGTCGGCCTGCATACTGATCAGAGGTCGTATTCGACAGGGTTTTGAGGCCAGGATTAGTTGTCCTAATTAATAATTGAGATCCAAGACATGTGCCTCAGGGAATCTTATTACCAGAAGCCTCTCTGTACTTTGTCCCTTAATCAGTGAAATTAACATCCACATCATTTTAATTCACAGTTATTTAATTGACAATGAAATGTGCTGTTTCAGCCATGAAATAGTAAATCAGACCAGCAGAGAGCAGCAGAGCACAAGCACTGAGAGCACAAAACCCTTCTTGCTTCTTCCACATGACTACACACAAAACTTTCTGGCTGATTTTGACAGTGCTTAAGACTAAAACATGTAAATACTGAAATCCCCTTCAACTTCAATCCTTCTCCCTTTGAATCAACTTAAATTTAAAGGCTGGCAATATTCTATATTTTTATTACTGTCCACAAATATTAAACCCAAACAATAATTTGATCATATACCAAGAATTGTACTCTGATATAGCTTATTCCTCTGTGCCATAGAGCTGCATTGTTGTCCAGAAAATATTAAAAACACATCACTGAGTTGCACCTTTGCACTGGATGACATCTTTCTTCATTATCATAAACATATAAACTGTTATTATAGAGTCCATCTCACATACACTGTTCTGCTTCCATAAATACCAGCTAGTCCCTAACAAATGCCATTTACTCATGTTTGAGTAATGAAGAACTTTTGGAAAATAATGATCCCTAAAAAATAAACTACAAATGCCTGAGCCATATTTAAAGATTTACATTTATATTAGGAACCAGTAAGGTTGGATGACTACAACCAGGGCAGGGAAGAAAATATTGAGAGGTGGACTAATGCTTTGTTGGTTTTGGTCTTTTGTGTGATTTGAACAAATGATATAGAATAATACCAGCATTATACTTTTATATTTTAATCTGTCAATATCTGACCCACTATGTTACCTGATGTATTCTCTATTTCTCGTTTTTAAAATAACATTTTAGCTTAAGAAGTTTGTTGCTTTTGCCACTTCTATCCAGCAGAGAGAGCCAGAGGATAAGAATGCGTTACCCGAATCGCGTGAGATCATCAATTTAAATCCATGTTATCTTTAATTCATGCTGTTAATTCATGCATTGTCAAATATATGAGTCTTGCACGGTATTACCTACACTTAAAATGAGAGGCTGAGGCACAACACTGACAGGACAATTTTTTTATCACTCTGTGAGTGATGGATGTTTCATTTTATTCAAACAACATCTTTACTCCTTGTTTATGCATCAGCTGTTGTAGTTGCTTTATTTCATCATTCATCAATCAGTACTGTAGGACATGTTTGGTCCTTAAAGAGACACTCAAAGGAGAGTCGTGAGTAGTCTCTTTGTCTGCTCTCTCAAGGGCTCTCTGATGTTATCTCAGGTAGCCGTCAATAAGCTTATGTTCACAAACTGGTCACCGATGCAGAAGGATACTGCACTTGGAGCAGCAACGACTGCTGTAATAGTAGAAGTGTGTGTGTGTGTGTGTGTGTGTGTGTACCCACGCATGCTTGTTCTCTGTAGTGTGAGTCGTGACAGACAGATTCACACAGTATAGATGGTGCCTGTGATTTAATACAGAAAGAGGGAGAGAGATTGAGGACATTGCTATGTGGATGGAAGAAGAGATATATTTTCTGTTGTACTAAGACATGTACAATAGTATATGACAGCATGTCAGCAGCAAACATATCCCAGCCAGAAAACATCACTCCTATGTGGTCGTGGTTCTGGCAGGACTTAGAGTTGATCGTGGGTGTGTTGAGTAGGCGATGTTCAGCAGTGTGGTGTGTGTGAGGCAGTAAGAGAGAGTGTGGGGATTTTAGGTGATGAGCTTTCATTTGTAACTGAAGACTCACGGATGGGAGGAGTTACACATCTGCCTCTGTTGTTGTCCATTTCCTATGAGTATGTGTGTATCTACGCCAAATATCTCTTTATTTTTCTTCAAGACTGGGTTGGATGGTATTAAAGAACAAAAATCTTTATGTAAACAAACTCCTTTTTAACAGCAAAACAAGCTTTAACCGAGCATATCACTGTCCAAGTGTTATCTCAAAAATGTCAAAGAAGAGAAGCAAAATTTAGCTTGTCAATTATCTGTTTTTCAGTTTAATTAATTTAGTGAAAAGCCCACTCAACACCACCTTTTTTGACGTCAGATTAGGGGGGCTGTGTCCAAACATTTCTGTAACTTTCATTTATTTAAATGAACCCACCCTAGCTTTCTGACGAGGTTGGCCTTCAAACTTTCTCTACCCATGATGAAGGGTTTTATTTAAAACATGTAAATCAGCAAAAATACCTGACATATGTAAATACTTCTGCTTTAAAGTGCAGTGAAAAGTCTGGAAAAAGCAGTTTCAGAACTAAAATCAAATGAGTGCAGCAGTGCAGAGGAGCAGAGCCGCTCCTCCTCCTCCTTCTGCCCCTCAGTTGTCCCGGGACCCTGCTGGCCAGTGAAGCGCAGCCTCCAAACCAGGGTTCTAGCTAGGAGTCACAAGAAGGGCAAGCTCATTAATTATCTCTCCCTCTCTTCCTCACTCCATCCTCCCATCACACCCTCCCTTCATTACCAGCAAGGTTAATCCCCCCTTATCTCCCAATGAGCCTCATTTTTCATAGCACCCTGTCTACGACACACCCTCCATCCCTTCCCTCATCACTCCTTCTCCATCCTTTTCTAGCTGTGATTCCTCTGTTTCTTCCTTTACGAGATGCTTTTCAGTTTTGTCTTCTGCTTTTCCATTGCTAGTTTTGCATCATCCCACCTAGTTTGTTTTCTATCACTCCTCCCACACATACTCTTTAGTTCCTTTGCTCTTCTCCCATCTGTCATCTTCCATATTTCCCTCTCCTCTCCTCTCCTCTCCTCTCCTC
>JAPMOB010211379.1:0-16430 GCA_029875015.1 Lepomis gibbosus | reverse complement strand
AAGAAATTTAAAACCCATTAACCGCCTTTCAAACTTAAAATCAGCAGCCGGAGGGAGAACGTGCAGCAATGACTATAATTTGAAATTTAAAAGGTAGATTTGAAGTGATTCTATTCGACGGAGCTGTTGCTCCTCTTTGGAATATGATGCGTGATAAATGACTCTTTAGATCAACATCATTCCCAAAAGTCCCCAGTGTGGAGAAAAGACAGATTATTACCACCCGCTCGTTCTGCCCTGCGGCTGCTGTGCTCCTTAATAATCTCTCCACACACACAAGCTCACTTGTGGTTACTGTGATG
This sequence comes from Lepomis gibbosus, assembly GCA_029875015.1. Classification (NCBI taxonomy): domain Eukaryota; kingdom Metazoa; phylum Chordata; class Actinopteri; order Centrarchiformes; family Centrarchidae; genus Lepomis; species Lepomis gibbosus. The sequence continues at coordinate 16,128 of JAPMOB010211379.1, read as the reverse complement.
TTCTTTGCAGCAAGGTGAGAGGACAAAGAGTCTTTTATTTCCCAAAATGCTGTTTGATTTACATGCATACACTGAGTCAGACTCCAGTTGTAACCATTCACACCTTCAGTGCAGAGGAAGGCAGCTAAGGCTGTAGTGTTCACATTCACAGGTTACATGACTGTGCCTCAAATCACCAGGATATTTAGACCTTTAGTTTTTTCTGTGTGCGCTCATATTTAGGCGTGTGGATAGTGGACGGAAGAGGTCACGTCACCTGGGGTTACGCCACCACCCAGCTGGGTCTCAGCGGTCCTCCAGAATACTGCACATAAGGGACTGGTCCGACATCGCCGGGGTCTTCTTCCCCCTCTGAAGCCTCATCCGTGTCTGTCTCGACGGTCAGCAGGACCTGAGAGAGAACAGAAAAGAGTCTGATGGGTGCCGGCCTCTAAGAGACAAACGCACAGGCAGGTAGTTTAACGTTTGGATTCTGCGTCCTCGACACAGAGCTGGGAAAAATCTCCGTTCTGCATTCCCAGCCTAACGTGGAAAACATCCCAGTTCACTCGCAGCCTGAGAGACGCTCTGCAGCAGCAGCGGGGATTCAAATCCCAAAGGAGCAAAATTCCACAACTACTTGACATTGACGGCATTATAAACTTCCATGTGCGGCTTTACGGAAGGTTTGATGCGTGGGAAACAGGGACGGGCATTTCAAGCAAAAATCAATGGGAACTCTTCAAACATTCGACAATCATGACCCCTCCCTGGTGGTGGAAAGACCACTTTGAAGTGCCGTCCAGATTGGGACAAACAAAGGCCTCGTGCATCTACAGTGTCTTTTTATTTTTAGTAGCACTGGAGGCAGAAAAGCCATATTTGTAATTTTAAAGTCTAGAAACTCACAATTACTCGAGTTTTGAATGGACGAAGGTAATATACTGACGCATTATCACAATCTGATTATCTCCAGTGTAACCTTGATGTCACACCAGCAACAACAACAACAACAACAACAACAGCATTGTGACTATTGCTTGGACCACCGCCCCCGCCAAGACCTCATCCAAGTCAATGCCTCTCTATCTCCCCTCTGCTTTCCATAACATCAGCGCGTGGACACGACTCCTAAATGTCACTTTTATTCCCGGGATGAAAGCTTGATTTATGGGGCGCCTGGCAGACCACAGGAGAGGAGGGAGGGAAGGAGGGAGGGAGGGAGGGAGGGATGAGGTATAAACACTCATCCCACTGAACACAAGGGTCATGCACTCGTCATTTGTCCTGATGTCTGTCAGTTAAATTGCTCCTGAGAAATGACATGGGCTTCTGTTCTGTTTGGCGGCGGCTTTTAAACAGATTCCCTGAACACAACAACTGGCCTGTTACAATTTCATCAGTCCAGATAAACCGGCACTCGAACCAAAACTCACAGGACACGATTAAAGAGCCCGATCATGTGGCATTGTCCTGGGTGAGTGGTTGCAATGTTAGCGGTTTGATTCCAGCTGGGCAGGTTAGTTGCATGTCATCACTCGCCACCCTTTGTTTCTTGTCTCTGCAGGTCTACAAACAAATAAAGGTAAAAATGCTGCAGAAACATTCTCTGATCAAAGGGGGCTTCTGTACGTTTGACAACTAAATAAATCAGATACTCGCCGATAAGAAAAAGAACCTTTCACATTTTTACCTTTTGGAAATAAAAACGAAACTTCCACAGAAACCCAGAATGCACCAACTCAATAGTAACGAGGGAGGACAGGACAGGCGGAACAGTCTGACTCAGTGTTTCCTGGACTGGATTCATCTGGGTTTGTTCCTGATTAGATAAAGTGTAGAGAGCGGACGCCTGTATGGGGTGTGCGCTTCTCTGCGCTGCGCTCATCCCCCAAAACAACAGGTGCGGTTGACACCCAGCGTGGCCGTGTTGGAACATGGACCATCAACACCCGTTTTCACACACATTAAAGTCTTCATCAAAAAAGCAAAGATATTAAACGGTCACATTTCTGTTTGGCAACGGGCTTCAGCAAACTTCTTCACAACATCAGAAATAATCCCTTCAAAGGCCAAATGAGTGTCTTGCAGTGCAGACGGCTCAGTCTGACTTCTCTTTGAGGCCCGGTGAGAAGGGATTTAAACTGTTTTAGGAAATCTGCTACACATTTAAATGCTACCTGGAAAAGGAAACAGAGTAAACATTCAAAAAGCTGAAACACAACTTTTGCACATTTCTGCACCGGTAAACACCGCCTCTTCTTTTCAGTGCAATGGATGTTTACATTTTTATTTTGAGCAGACAGAAACCCTGCAGCTTTGCTCCAAAGTCATGATGTTTGTTCGAGCTCATTACATCTGGAGTTGAAGCAGGCGGTTTAATTACACGAGCGACTGAAAACGACGAGCAGCTGGTAACTGCAGCTCACTTTGCTCCGTTTTGTTGGTTAAATATACATATTAGATATTCTCACCCGCGTGTCATCAAAGTTCGCCCGGGGCAGCGAGTCAGTCTTCTTTGCCGAGCCGTCACAGGAGTCGTCCAGGCTCTTCATCGTCTTGTACTTCCTCATCGTCAGGCTGTCCACCACCCAGAACATGACGGACTAAGGGGGGGGGGCAAGAGAGACAGCACCGGGGTTACTAACGCTGCAAAGTCCGCGACCGAACTCGCATCTTATTCAAAGACCTTAACCATTTGAAGGACTGCTCACGTTCACTATGAAAGGCACAATGAGCATGACCAGCGCCAGCTCCACCTGAGGGTTCGTGATGTAGCTCAGCAACACCTCCTGCAGCTGGAACAGAAGGGAAAGTTTACACACTGAAATCAGGGTGAAAATGGCCACGTTAAACAAAAAGCTGCTGAGTGAGAAGAAGAGTTTTACTTTACTTAAAATGAAATGCGCCATAATCATGTCAAAGAAATCTAAATATATTATACAAACAAATATAAAAGACGAAGACAAAAGAGAGACAGAAGACAAACAGCTGATACTACTCATAATATTATTAATATTTAGAATCTGTTTTTTCTTTATGTTAAACAAAACAGTCTGAACAAGAGAGAGCTTCATATCACTAAACTCCTTCTATGGAAATAAATTAAAAAATTAATGCTTTTCTATTCATCAGACAGGCATCTGTTGCTATGACAAGGGCTAATTTGAATAAACAAATATGATCCCCAATGTCATGTAAACAATCTGTCCTTCAAATGCATTAACGCCGCCTCTGTGTTTCCATTAGAATCAAAAGGCAAGTCATCTTTTATCCCTGCGCTTGTTTATTCTCTGTAACCACAAATCAAACAGAGCCAAAATAGAAACGAGAGAAGAATCTGCTCATTTATTCAGGCGGTCTGTTTGACCTGACCTGGATCTGTTCTGTTTGTCCCTATTTTCACAAAGTTTGGGGTCGAAATGACGAGTAGATGCTTCATTCTGCCTCCGACAGGCTCTCTGAGGCAAACCGTCTTCCTGCAACAACTCGCTTCTTGAAATCTTGAGTGAAACTTAAAAACAAAGAGCGTCGCTGGGAGGAATCCTTCCCACGATTCTGTCCGACACCCGGTGTAACAGTCTGAGCGTGTCGGCACAATTTTCCTGAAGGAATACGTTGCTGCCATTTCAACTCCAAAATATGTGAAAATACGGCCCACGTTTAAAAATACCAAAAACATCCTTTAGATCTGCTCACAGGCTCGGCCGATGTCAACATTCTACTGGTTCTTCTGGTGTTTTTGGAAAATCGATGATATTTTTCACAATGGCAGACGAATGATAATGTCATAAGATGCCACCTTTCCTACAGCACCTGAAAGCAGCACACGTATCTCTCTTACTTTGGTCCATCCGGGGACGAGCAGCACCAGGCTGATCACACCTTTCTCTAGTACCATGATGAGCAGGTAGACGCCACACTGACCCAGCCACGCCGCTGCCTGGGGAGGGTCACCTGGAGGAGGAGAGGAAGAAGGACATCAGTGGCCATCTCATAGAAACACTTGATTATGTAAAGGTTTCCAGCACAGCCAGCCTTCATTAAAACATATTTGATTAAAACATATTTATTATTTTGGCCCATGATTTAGATTTTTAGTTCTTATATCTCTAGAAATGGCTGCATTGTACGTAGCTTTAACGTAGCTCCAAAATAAACACGCTACATCTTACAACTCCTTTAAACGACTATCTTCAAGATGTTTGCATTTTAAAGCTCTATTTAAATAAATAAAAAAAATCTCCTGCATCTTCCCGACCCAGAGTCTGTGACACAGGTGTCTCACCACGGCAGACACAAAGGAGGACAGGTCTGTCATTAAGACAGGAAGAAGGGAGGAGAAGACACACCTAATGCATTTTTCATGAATACAGAAAAACGTATCACACCCATCTGAAAATGTTTGTCTGCCCTTCAAACACACAGAGAGAACGAAACAAACTCAGCCTGGTCATGAAAGAGAAGTGAGATGGAGACTGGATCTGCCTTGTTTCAGGATATTTTTAATCACACAAGGAAGGAAGAAGAAAAACAACAGCGGAGCGAGTGAGTGTAATAACTGGCGTGACGTTAATCCCTCTCCGAAGCCACTGGGAATGTTTTCCAGGCTGGGCTGCAGCTGGAGACGCTGGCTCTCTTCCCTGTTTGCCTCCTGTGGGTCTACAGCGCCCCCCAGTGGACAAAACAAGAGTTGCAGCTCAGCCGAAAGGACAAAAGAAAAGATTATTCACTCACCGTATTCTCCAAACATGAACAACGCCCACTGCTTGTACTCCACTAGTTTAGACACCAACTTCACAGCCAACCAGATGACCAGCATCCCCAACGTGGCGTCCAGCAGGAAGTTAATCAGATACCTTTGGTAAAAGGGGAAACAGAGTTCTCAGTAAGACGTCCTGACAGCAGAGCCTCCTCTAATCTAGTAACTCACAGGGAGCATGGGTCCTCTTTGGTGAGCGTGGACAGGAAGACGTTGGCGAAGTGGATGAAAAGAGCACCGATGGCCTGCTTGGATGTGTCATAAAACCTGGAAGAAATAACCGTGTTAAATTATTTTGTTTTTGTGGACTGGAGTTCTTTATTTTATTGTGTGTCTGACAGTATCTTTCTAAACCAAAAACTGACATTCACAGATTTTAAAATTTCATGTGGAGATGTGAAGCATTTTTCTTTGTCCGGACTGGTTCATTTAATCAAACCCTGCCGGTGCGTCACATGTTAAGGTTGAAGGACACAAGAGGAAAGAAAAGAAGAAACATTTCTGACCAGATCCTCCAGGGTCGTCTGATCCATACAGGCTCCCGGAACCTCTTCACTGCAAACACAAAAAGAAAAGGCAGTCGATGAATAAACAAGGGTCGCGTTTATCACAACAGTTTCTTGTTTGTGAAGACGTTTCGACCTCCACCGGGAGCCCGATCTCTCTGCAGGGCGGGGGCAAGCGAGGGCAGATGAAACACAGACGATACCGTATCGTCCTCGTTTCACGCCGCCACAACACTTCATTCCTCGCCACCAGGCTCCGGGTAAACAGACGCCCACTGTTCCTCTTTCTCGCCATCTCACAAGGTCAAAGAATGTGACTCAGCATGTGAAAAGAGGATCGGGGCTTCCTGCATGTTCTACATCTGAAATTTTTCTTTTAGATTGTAACTACATAACTGCAGCATGGTGACATTATTCATCCTTTTATAGAGCCGTCTAAACTGCCTTCATCCAGACTTTACAGCTGAAACGACTGTTAATTATCAATTAATCTTTTTAAATAACATTTTCTGACTCCAGCTTCTTAAAATGAAAGATTTGCTGCTTCTCTCTGTTTTATATAATTGTAAACTAAACATCTTTGGGTTTCGCACTGTGGATCTGACAACACGTTACGTGACGACGTCTAAAAAATGTCTGTTCACTGTAAAAGAAACCGACAAATGAACCGAAAATGGAAATTAGTCGCAGCTCCATCGCTTCTAAGATTTTTGAAAACTTTCAAAGTCAGTGTGTCAAATTAATCTCTTCACAGACTGAAAAAACAGGAACGGTAACTCCCAAAAAAAGCTTTAAAGGAAGAGCCCTCCAATCAGGGCTCAGCGGAGGGGATGCACGGTGCAGCCGAAGGCCTCTTAATGCTCTGCTGCACAGAAATAATGTGGTGTAAATATTAACAGATGCATGTGCTTTGACCAAGAACGAGAAAGGGGGAAAAAGGAGGATATCGATTTCTCTGCTAATGAGTAACTGAGTGGAGGTTTGAGCTCACTGAGTTCACCAACCTTTCAGGGCTGGCCTACTTCTGCAGCTCTGAACCCGCCTGCTTCATTAGCTGAGGAAACCAACACGACTGCACCGACCTTTGAAAACTACATTCAAGTGATTAAATCATCTGCTAACGCACTCATACAGGCATTTACATTTATGTCATTTCCATGTAGCCTCCTGGCCTATCAGTGGCCATTAATCTACCTGTACAAAGGTGAACTGACAAGGTGAGCACTTTAACAGGCTAAAATAACGACACAGAGCACATGTGGACTTTAGTTTATATGTTTTCATGTTCAGTAGCTGAATAAAGTCAGGTATCACCAAATATTCAAGGAAACTGGACAAGAACTAAAGCTTAAATGTAATCCAGGAAATCCTCATCATCTGACACGTGATGCTGAACGAGTGCTCGTGCATTAAAACACAACATGTTCCTAAACGGCCTAAAAAAGAAAAGCTGGACGCCGTTTTTAGTTTTCCTACTTGACCCAGTACCAATCAAACCCTTCAGCTGCTTCTGAACTATTAAACGCTGACTGTGGTGCCAAAACCGGTTAGATGCCCAACATTCTCCAAGTCAGCTGCTGCCTAATCACATGTTATTTAGCAGTCAGTAAGCATTGTTCAGGCTGATTAAATCCACTCTGGCTGTAAGGCAGGCAGACAAAAGCACGGTGGAAGGTTCAGAAATTCAGATTTTCTTCCCCAAAACTGCCCTTAGTGTCAAAACGACTGAACCATCACGAACAACAGACTTTGAGGTTCATGTTTATTTAAACCAACCAGGACATTTTCACCTTACAGCAGCCAATGTTCTGTTTGCTGCCTATGAATATCACATTTCACCAAACAAACCTGATGGATATGTGATCAGTTATACTGTTTTAGTTTTTTAAAGGGCAACAACAAGGAAGCTCTGGATCCAAATCCTGCCACAGGGACAGACCCTGACGACACTTCACTTCAAAACAGTTTGTGATGCTGCTTCAGACTCAGAATGGCTTCTATGAATTATGTAGCCTGTGGTTCATTTGGGTCTTTACAGATAGGCCACAAGGTGAAATATGTACTTAAAGAAATGTTTCCCACAGATCATCACTCAAAGGAAGTGTCCACTGTTCTGTGGACGTGGACGACATCTGAGGCTGAAATTCATCAAACCTTTTGTAATTTCAGCACCTAAATCACGCCGAAAGGAAAAGTCAACCCTTCTAGGTAAAGGAACGTTTTCAAGTTGGGTGTGTCTTCTTGTCTAAAGCAAGGCCAAATTAAATTAGCTCATCGTTCAATGGAATTTGGTGACAAGCTCAAGAGGCTCTGCGGACGCAAACGTCAACAAAACGCCACGTGGACTGACTTCACGAAGCCCTTTGCAAATAAGTTTCTGCACTTTGTGTTTCTACCTCCACCTGAACAAACACAAACAGCTGCGCATCAGATACTCACACATCAGCGTGCTGAAGGCCACGATGGCCAGCAGACCCTGGATCAGCACGCCGAACCTGTCCGTCAGAGCTCCGTTGTCGCAGCCGTGAGGATTCGCCTTGTTAATGTCAGACATGTTCGTGACTTCGGAAACGCCACCGTCCAAGAATCTTCTCACCAACAGGGTCCCGCTGTGTCCGGGCGCGTCCATGTCGACAGGATCAAAACAACACGGAGACAAAAGGAGCGCCGCGCTCAACCTTTCCGTCCGCGAGAAGAGGCCAGACTTTGATTTCCGGCGATCGATTCCAGGTGAAGAGTCCGCTCAGTCTGTCCGGAGGCTGAAGCTACGTCTCATGATGCGAGAGCGAGACAAGAAAATCAATTATCTGACACACAGCCATGTTTGTGAACGCGAAAAAAACACAAGTCAAGTAGAACAAGTGGAAAAAGCCCAACTTCCGGTTAAAACAAATATTTCAAAATAAAAGGCGTCAGGGTGTTTTCACATGTTGGCAGAAACACAAAATGATGTGATGATCAGAGGGCTGTTTCACAACGCGTCCTACACATGTCACAGTTTATATTTAGGCTTTCTCAGTCTCTCCTCCTGCAAAGAGATCAGAATACAGTGTGTTTTATTTTCATAATCAGTTCTCAGCTAACATGAACAGATGAATTACAATAACAAACAGACATCATATAACATACATCAATAACACACAGACATGTCATAAACACAACTGGATTACGCTGAATAAGCAACATACATGCTCAGTTAAACACACGTGGTTTGTGGAAAATGAACACACATGCTGTTTTTTTTATTTTCAGGTGACAGTAAACCACAGAGGGGGAAGAAAGCTGAGTCCCAAGTCCAGACCAGTCCAGACAGGCAAGTCCGAGCCAAATCATTATGTGCTCTTCACTAAATTTAATACCATGTCATATTTTTAAGAGTTTAAAATAAAATAAAAAATATTTTAAAAACTTTATTAAAAAACTTTAACCTGTACATAAAAAGGCAGAGGTGCAGTTTCACACAACATATTTCATATAATTTCATGAATAAACTGAAGAGTAATGCGCTGCAGACATCATAATGTATATTTGGGCTCAAGTCAAAAGGCTGAAATCCAAACGAAGTCACAGGTCATCTGTGTTAAAGTCAAAGTCTTCTTGAGTCTGACTCAAATCCAAGTCACTCGAGTCCAGACCTCTGCCTGCCCGGGTCTCCCTTACAAAAGATTTCTCCATCCTCATCAGGACTTACTGACTATTTAAATAAGATTTGCTTAAATTAAATCTGATAACCCCAAAGAAAGCTCGTATCTCCACCCTGCGCCATCTCCATTCTTTTGTTTCCCTCTCACCACGTTTTCGACCTTCTTACTTTGAAGTGACATTTGCTTAGTTTCCGGTTGTAGTTTGGCTGATTTGATCGCAACGACGTCGCAGCAGAATTCCTTGAATGTGCGCGAGGCCGCTTTGGAGCATTTTTGTTTTGGCACTCGGTCGTGCGCACGAGAGTCCACGAGGCAAATCACCCATGCCTCATTTGAATATATAATAAAATGAGAGGGTGAGATCTTTAAGTCTTTGAGGTAACCTCCAACTCTTAGATGCTCCAAATCCAATATGTTGTATTTGTAAATAACCTGAGAGGAAGGAATTAGGATTCTTATTTACTAAATGATCAGATTTATGCAAATGTAGGGACTTCAGAGGATTATCTAGCTTTCCTGAAGCCTCCGTGTGGGCACAGAGCCAATAAACAGCCCGTCTGAGAGGAGATGTTTGGATTTGCCAGCCCTATAAAAAATATGAAGGAGATCACTGATCAGCACAAATGTATTTTTGTATTCTTTCTTTATTCTTTATTCAGACTCATGGTCCATCCATACAAACAGAGAATAAAAATTAATTAATAATTAGATAGAATAATACACATACAAATACACAACACAGTTACAAATGACTCGTTTTTAAAAGACACTTGCTCTTGTCACAATTAGAAAGTGTTGATTTTTCCACACAGAAACTGAATCAGTTGTAAATAAACATCTGAACAGATGTGAGCGCATCCTGAGCTGAGTTTAAGTGAAATGTCACTTATAAAGACAAAAAATAATCTTTCTTGTTACTGAACTGAAACACAGTCTGTCTCTCTGTGGCCTCTGAGGGGCTGAACGAGTCCGCCAGGTTGGTTGGATATTTCGGATTCAAATAGGCCTGTTAATAAATAGCCTAAATAATTAGCTTTAATCTATTTGACTATAAAAATAAAGGACTTAGGTTTTGATGGCGCTTTTAAAAACTTCCTGCTTTACTAAATTAAAGCTCAGAAGAAATGCTTTGATTCACGAAATCTGAAAACTGAAACTGTCCCGTGTGTCGTGCTGCGGGCTCATTCACGCACAAGCCCGCTGTGCGTGTGCGTGCGTGCGTTTTTTAAAGGGGGAGGGGAGCTTATAATCCTTTCTCCCGCGCGCTTGGAAAAGCTTCTTCTGTGGCAGATTAAAGGAGCGCGGCGCACGCGCCAACCATCTGTTCATCCAGCGGCACCGCAGCGGCACGAGCGCCTCCTGTCCCGTCTTCAGGACTCCTTCTGTCTCTTAATGAATCACATCCTCTGCCGCAAATACAACACCGAACTTCCCGTTGCAGTTTTCAAAATAAAATCTTTTTGCGGTTAGACACAATTGTGCAAGTCTTTGTCATAACGGCCTTCACACTTGTTTGAAGGCTGCCCGCCTGACACTTCTGGTGACTTTCTGTGTTTTAAACCGTAAAGCTTTTTTGACTTGTGGTCCCTTCAAATTAAACGTCTGGCTTACTTGTGATTGCTCATTGTCAGATTGTTTCATCTGAAACCCGGAGAGTTGAAGGTTTCCAGTGTTTAACATAAAAAGAGCTAAATAAATGACAAAAAAATATTTTTGTTTCTTATCAAGTTAATCACCTGCTTGCTCCTCAGATTGTGGAGAGCACTGGGGGGTCACAGTTAAAGCCACTGTTTAATCAGAAATAGCTCTCAGAGAACTCTTTAATTTCTGGTCACTCAGGTTTCACGATTTCCATTTTGAAGATGAAAGCTACGCGGTCAAACATCCTGTTCCATGCCTGTTTATTGACTCTCACAGTTTGATACACAGTTAAAAAAAATATGGACTAAAGAATCCTTATGAATGTTAAGCTCACAATATATTGTACCAGGTCACCTAAAATCAAGCCAAACAGACAAAAATAGGCATAAATATTAATATGCATCGCATTATGTGACCTGGAGAGAACTTAAATGCATTTTAATTTCATGAATTTGGGGACTTTGTGGGTTTTTCAGGGTAATGCCAACAAAATATGCTGTGGAACAAAGCGCTCAGAGGTCCAAGAGACAAATAGACCTTTACTGCTCCCAAAGGTAAAGAGTGAACTTACATACAAAGAGGAGCGGCTCAATTTCACAGAAACCTAATTTAGAAATTGTCCCACCAAACCACGTGTTACAGTGGTGATATCATTCAGCAATGTAGGTTTCACTTCCTGTAGGTACATCTCCACCCTGAGAGGTCAGTTCAGTTCAATACCAAAACCCGTCACCATATAGGCTGATGTGTTCAGCCACCGCTCCCGCTGCGGCGGTAATATCTGCGTGTTTAGAGGCATTTATGGAAACACGTGCCAACCTTTGAACCAAATGAAAGACTGCCAGCCTATCAAAAGTGGTGCAATGCGCTCCCACCACTAGAGGATACTGTTGACTTTGATAAGGGACGGCTCTCTATTAAAATAACAAAATTTTCCAAAAGCAGTTTGGAGAAAAGTGATTGCAAAAACAAAACCAAAAAAAAAAGCCCAAAGGAAGAGAATGAAGAGCTCAAATGGTTAAAGTGATCAGAATGGATTTATTTTTCGTGCTTATTCATGCAGAAGCAGATAAAAATAATACATTTCTGTATCAGCTGGTTATTTCCATGAAATATTATCACTTGTATTGTTTTTAATGATTTTACGGGTCACAGTTTCTCTTCCTGATAACAGGCCAAGAACTGTCGCCTATTTAAAGAAATAACGTGTCTTGGATCAAATAACAGCCTGTGAACACAAAAACATCTAGCTATCAAATATGACTCAGTGATATATAATAATGTAGCCTAAATATTTTAGGTTACAGCATTAAAATAAGATAGAACGAGCAAACTAATGATGTTTCGTTATGCAACAGTTTTCAGCAGTTTGCTTTTGTAGGCGTCGACTTTACTTCAGTTCCCTATTTATAACAAACAGGCTGAAGAAATAGTTTTTGCTGCTGCACTGGGCTAAATGGTCTATGAAGGAGTTGGCTTGAAAATATCTGTAATGTTGTTGGACATGCGCAGATGGGAGATGCCATATTGGAACGGGGGCAGCAGCAGCAGCTGAAAGACGTCGCTCGCGTTGCTTTGCTCGGCTCAGGCGAACGAGGAGAGGAGAGAGAGAGAGAGAGGGGGAGAGAGAGAGGGAGAAAAAAAGCAGACGGGGTCTCCAGAAGGAGAGGCGACAAAAAAACTTGGACAGGTAAGACAGGTGACGGCTCCGGCGGTCCTGGGAGGTTTTTTCCGTGGTTGCTTCGTTTTGTTATTTTCGTTTTGTCGACGAAATAAACACAGGCAGAGTTATTTTTCTGCTGCTTCGCTAAAAAAACCCGAAGTGTTCCCGAGGCGGTGTCCGTAGAAACGAGAGAATAGTCGCGAGCGTTCGTTCACGAGCCCAAGTTGTTCAAAGTGTCTCTCACGCGCTGTAATTAACAGCTTTCCCCGGCGGAGAGGACGCTGTCTCGTGGCACTCGCGGTAATTCGGTTTACTGTGCTGTTTTTCCTCACTGTTTACGGCTGTCATGTCATTTACTGTTTAGGAAATAAGGTGATTTTTAATAATCTGCGCGGAAAAGCCCAGAGAGGCGCCGCTGAAACGTTATTTCAAGGTGTTTTAATGTTGTGTTTAAAGACCACGACGCAGTTGAGTTAGAGAACGGCAAGTTGTTTTGTAGATTAACGCTAGAAATTACTTATTGCAGTCATTTGCCTACAGATGAGTCATGTGGGATTTTTTTCGTCACCCTAAGGTGCTTGAAAGCCATCGGAAAATACCGGACACTGCCAAAATGTCAAACCACTTTCAACATGGCGGGTTATGGTGTTGAGGGGGGAAACTGTGCCTTAAAATCTTTGAACGAGGAAAAAATAAAATGATGGCAGATAACGCGCCCGGTTCAGTTTCTTTTGATGGACATACACGAGGTTTAATCAATTAAATTCAAAGTGTGCATTTGGCAATTCCGTGGGAGTTTTTTTCCACTGCAGTTTTGAGTGTGCAAAGTACATGAGCAGAGTGCCAGCCAGCCTGCTGGTCGGCTACACCCCTCACAACCTCATCTTCCTTATGTACACTTAACGTTTCCTCTTTCACTTTTATTCAAAAATGCTGTAGCTCATACGATACGTTTGTTTTTAGATCACATTATATAAGATTAATATCGTTTTAACAGATAAAACGGACAGGAGGATGATTTAATTCCGCCTTTTGCCTGTAATCTTAGATTAATATGTTGTTGCTTGCACAGTCGGACGAGATATTTTTCTCAGTTTATTGTTCCTCTTTGGCTAAATTTGCAAAGATTAAGCAGATAATTGGATTAAACAACGTATATCTGTTTAATTATTTCTCTTTTGCGGTCGGTCTGCAAATCCGGGGTTTACAGCTTTGCATTATTGGAGGATTTCTCCTCCAGATTAAATTCGTCACCATAATGAACAGAAACAATAAAAGCTGCACGTTGCCGTGCCGACGATAGACGTTCGTGCGCGATGAATAAATCATGGGTTTTAGAGTTCTTGTAGCTCCAAAGATATTTTTTCCATAGAGCAGCGATCGGGGAAGGTTGAGCGCAGTCTGTGCAGAAATGCCGACAAAAGGAGCACTTTTAAGGGGGAAACACAGGCTGTGATCCAGTTTCTCCTGCTGTCCTGCTGCACGTTACTGATGCTTTGGACTGTTGGCTTTTTCTTTTTTTTTTAAAAGAACCACCCAATGGCCGTTTTTTAAAAATCATTTAGCTGTTCTGATGAGGCTTTGTATGCTAATTTTCTTGTAAATGTTTCTTCAGAAGGACAATCAGTAAGCACTTCTACATTAGAGGCAGGAGAGATAAGCAGAAAGAGGAGGAACACTTTACTGGAAATAATGAAGTCAGAATCCCTTATTTCCTTCTTCTTCTCCCAGCCTGTGTTTGAAGAAGGGGAGGACTCAGATTTGTCCTCCCTGTTTTTAGAAGACCAAAAAGTCTCAAAGCTGCAGGTTGTGCAGAACCTCCTGTGTAAATGTTTGCTGTGTAGAAGTTGTTTCCAGTCATTGATGTTGAAATAAGAAAGCTCAGGACTGAAGGAGTTTCCTCTCCTGGCTGCTGAACTATTTCCTTCTCCTGTTTTTGTGGCCCACCAGCAGCAGTTGCTGTTTGCAGTCCATCATTTTATAGTAAGCTGGTCTCAGTGTAGATCACTGCCTTCACAACTGGGCTTGAAGCACACAGGCTGCACAGTGCACACGTTTATGTTTAAAACTGTAGGAATCAAGAGGAAGGAACAGGGGACAAATTGTTATATCAAGGCCTCCTGCTGAGGAAACAACTCTTGGATGGGTCTAAAAGAGGAGAACCTAATAGGGAGTAATGCAATAAAACCCAACCCATGCAGTGGTAGTTAATCTCCTAAATCCCCCATTAAATCTTTGGCATGGATGGGTTTAGGGGAAGGCAGGAGGACAACATGTGGATGCCCAACGCCCCACCGGGGGCTAATCAATGAAAAAAACTCTTCTCAATCTGAGACCACGGGGGCACACATGTCCTGCGTCTGGGATTAACTCTCCCAGACCTGCTTAATCCCCTGGTGCCCAATCTGGGCTGTTTCCTCAGGGACGCTGCAGGCCAGTAAGCTTCATCAAGTACAAATGCTGAACTCCAACGAAAAACTGCTCCAAGGATTCGGCTTGTTTCTGGGTTAAAGACTGAGTGAAAATGTCGACAGTGACGGCCTGAACAAAAGCATGTGGATGCTTTTCTGTCTCTGGGGGTTATAAAACTTGTTTAACCAGTGAGGGAGCAGAAGATGGTCAAAGTTTATTTTTTGATTCATTCCAGTATGGCCCTTTTTGTTAAAAGAGGATGGGGGATTTAGCATTAAGGTTTCAATTACCTTGCTTTCTGATAGCGTAACCTCTTTAATCCCGCTGGAGCCACCTTTACAGAGCTGTGTCGAATCTGTTCACACCTAAAGAAAAAGTACTTTATATGCCCCATAATGGGAATAAGTATTTATTTTCAATGCCTGTGCTCGTAAATGTGCTTTGGTTAAATGAGAACATTCTTTAAGACCTCAGCAAACAATATTAATGTGAGAAGAGTAAAATATGTGACCTTTTAAATTCCAGAGAAAAAATCCAAAAGGAAAATAAATATGTCAGAGTGAATTTTGGGGAAATGATGAGCAATGCCGTCCATAAGTATCTGAACAATGACGCATTTCCTGTTGTTTTGGCTCTGAACTCCATCCAGCATTTGGATTTGAAATGAAACAACTTTCAAGTTTAAGGTTTTGAGGGTGTTCACATCTGTATTGAGTAATCAGTGCAGGACCAGCAGCCCCCTTTTTAAAAACATATTTCCTCCAGTTTCTGGCCAGCACAGGAGGACAATGAGAGGGCTACAGCTCCTACACTTCTCATCTGATGTGGTTGTTAAAACCCTCAAATTAAAGCTGAAAGTCAGCACTATAACCACACAGTCTATTTTCTTTCATTTAAAATCCAATGTGAAAGAGTGTAGAGCCAAAACAATACATGCATGCAAGAGCTGCACTGACTGTACTGCACAAGAAAACTCCCAATATGGCTGCTGTTAACTAAGAGCTTCAAAAACGCTTGTCTCATGTGATCAATGAAATTTTATAACAGAGAGAAAAACATGAAATCTGAGAAGCTGGACTTTTGCTGCCGATCAGCTGATTGATTCATTTACTAATGGTCTCAAAATATCGTTTCTTGTGATGTTGGGTTTTGACATGTCACCAGTCTTCGCATAGCTTTTCTGAAAAAGTGTCAGAACAGGCAGATGTAGAACATCTACGTGATACATAATGAAAAAAAAAACTGCCACATGAGGGGAAGTTTGAGGGAAAAACCAGATTCGAGAGCTGCTGTGAAATACTCCTCGTACTTTCTGAGTGCACTTTAATGAGTTTGAATGAGCGGCGTGGAGGACTGCACGCTGATGACAGCGATGTGCCAATGCTGCTGATTGCAGGGCACCTCGGCGAGGAACACTGACAGGCTGTGAGGGAGGAGAAGGGCAGAGAACGGCGTCATGTGAGCCAAATTAGCTCAGCTTGTTGTTTACGCAATGGATGTTTGCCGGAGCCACTGTGGGAC